>SKCR01047750.1:0-87855 GCA_019454045.1 Zanthoxylum bungeanum
TTGCATGGAGTTTGAGTGTTTGACACTCTAAGCCATTGCATGGTTTGTGTCATAGATTTATTATTAATTTAATAAAATTATGGCATAAATATAAATTGATTTTTGGTAAAACAAGATAAAAAAAAAACACAACTCTTTCTCTCTCAAATTTCTTCACATTGCCGTGAACTCCATGGAAGGACAAAGGAAGATTTGATCTTCTATTCTCCATTTTTGCTAGCACAAGCAAGGATCAAAAGAGGTGATAGGGAAACCATCAAAGAGCTTGGAATACAAAAGCTTGGAGCTTCAAGTCTTCTTCCTCCTCTTGGCCGAATCTTCCAACACTTGGAGCTTCCACCATTTGATCATCTTCTTCATCACATAGCTTTGTAAGTATGATTCCGCCATGCTTCAAGTCTTTAATATATATATTCATTTATAGTATTTCATATGCTTAATCTTTGTTTGGGACATATTATAGAAACCAACATCGCCACGATGTATGATCCGAACGAATCAGATGAATAGTCGAAGTATATATCTGGATCGTTGATGAGACCATTAATTCTTTAGTCTGTGCTGACGCCTAGCTCAGCTGCTAACAGAACTATATCTAATCTTAATTAGATTTGTTAATGACCCAGATGGCTTCATTGCTGCCTCAGCTGCAGCAATAACCCGCATTTTGTTTTTTTCTTCGGTAACAGTATCTTGCTTGGAAGATTTCCATCTCACTGTTCCGTTATTCAAACAGTATAGTACCGTTTAACGACTTCAAGTCATTTTAATCGGTTAGGAAACTTGCAGCAGTGATCCCAGTCACTTCAAGTTCTCATTCTCTATAGTTTAAGACATCATCCTTAGTTCTCTAAGATACTAACAGATGTTCTTAATATCAATCCAGTGACTATCACTTGGATTGACCTGTTTGTGAATCCATATGCTCAAAGCATATGAGACACCAGGTCGCGTACATTTTTCAATGTACGAGTTTTCGCAGAGTATCAATAACCTTTAGATCTAACTCAGTAGATCTTTATTCCTAGAATAAAGTTTTGTTCCCCAAGAATTCTACGGAGAATTTTTTAATGAAAGCCAAGCTTTCACCGATTGTAATATGGGAATATCATTTCCAAGAAATGACATATTATCATTATCTATAGGACATTTACTGTCAGTGCGCTCCCACTAACCTCCATATATATATACACAAGAATCATATTATTCGTTTTGAATCAAATCATACACCATTATGATTACATCAAAATGATAGTTCCAAGAATGTAATGCTTACTTCAATCCCTCTATGGATCGAATAACACGCAACCTTGTTTGCAAGTTTTGCTACGAAAAACCGCCAGGATGTTGTAAAACATCCTCCAAAAGTTTCCTTTTCAGGAAATCGATTTTTCGTTCAGCTGCCATATTTCATAAATGAAACATGCAGCATCAGCAAGCATTATCCAAATGGATTTATCCATGGCAACAGGTAAAGGTTTCGTTGTAATCAACACAATGTTGATAACGATACATTTCCGCTACAAGCCTAGCTCAGTACGTTGGTATGCTGCCATCCACGTATGTCTTCCTTGAAGACTCATATAGTACCAATAGGCACAATGCCTTGCGGTACAATAACTAGTGTCCAAACATAGTTGATATACATAGAATCCATTTCGGACTCATGGCACTATGCCATAATATGGAGTCGATACCTTGTATCACTTCCTCATACGTAGTCAGTTCGTATTCCTCAATAAGATTGACATCTTTATGAGGTGAGATCAGAAACCCATACCCCATGTTGTTTTCTGACTCTCTCCGACCTACGCTGTTCTTGTGTATTCGAAGATTATTGGTATAGCTTCATCCTTGATGAACTGTTTGTGTTCCATTAAGGACTTGGTGCCTTGAAAAATATACTCTGTTTTTCATCGAGTTTTACTATCCTCCTACTTACCACTGCATATCGGTATTCCTCTTAGGAAAACCGCATGGTGAGCAACAATTACATTGTTCTCAAGTGAGTTGTATAAGTATATACTTTGGTTTCTCTATGATAACCTACAATTTAGGCACTTATCCAATTTGGGTTCTTGTTTGGTATCATCCAAACATATGCTTAGCATTCCCAAATCAACAGGAATGAGAAAACCCGGTTTCTTTCCTGTTCATATCTAATATGAAGTCTGTTAAACAGATTTTCATGGAACCTTATTCAAAATAAGTATTGCACTGTTAATGCTTATCCCTTTGAAGGAAAATGGTAGCTCAGAGCGACTCATGATTAACCTTATCATGTCCAATAAAATTTGGTTTCTCCATTCGGACACACCGTCAAACTGACGTGTTCCGGGAGGAGTCCTTATTGAAAGAATACTATACTCTTTCTAGTATTTGAGAAACTTATTGCTTAAGTATTTTCCATCTCGGTCTTACTGTGATGGTTGTAATACTTTAGCCGATCTGTTTTTCTACTTCGTGTCGAAACTCTAAAAGTTTCCGATTTGTGTTTCATAAGAAACACATAACCATAACGCGATGCCACATCCGTAAAGGTCACGAAATACTCATATCCAACTCTAGCCTAGCTAGATATGGGCCTACTTACGTCACTATGAACGAGGGCTAATAGATCGGTGGCACTTACACTTTTACTAAGTAAAGGTGTTTTAGCTACTTTACCAAATAAACTAGATTCGTAGACATCATTTGAATGGAATCAAATCCGTCCTAGTATCCAATCTTCAAAAGTGTGGATATACGAGTCTTGTTTGGTGTGTCCCAGACAATACTTGCCATAATTAGTTTCTTATCTGATCAAATCAGTTTGAGCTACTTGTTTGTCAAGTTATATGTTTGAGATTTATTTATATTCAAAATATAAATACTGTTATTTACATCTAATGTGTTTATCTCAATATCATCTTTATAAAATAAAACACTTTAGTGTTCTAGAATATAAAGGTATACTCACAACGAGTTATACTCGATATAGAGATAATGTTTCTAGTTAAACTAGTTACATTATAACAGTTTCCTAATTTAAGTACACACCAGAATGGTAGTTCCTAAACTTAGGTATCTACGGTAAAACAGTGACTTTCGTCCCATTTTCATTCGCAGATCGATCTCATCTGAAGTCAGTATCCTGCTTACAAGCAGATGCTGCAAATCAGTACAATATTTATGTACCACATTTAGTATTTAAAATCTAATTTTAATACTATTAGTGAACATATTTATAACAAACATATTTGAAGTCAGAACCTTGTCCTGTCTTCTATTCCTTCATGTCTGCTTTGTCCATACGGCAGTCATGCTTCAATGACCCCGTTTGCCACAAGTTAGGCAGACATCTTGGGATATGTCATTTATCTTCCTAGAAGATTATAATGATTTTGCCTTTGCCCTTTTCATATTCCAGAAGTATTTGGCCAAGCCTTGGCCTTCTAGAATATCGAAGTAGGGTGAGCCTTGCGCTTCTTGCCTTATTGCAAACTTTGACTTTGGTTTCCTTGAAAATAGTCATTAACTCTCCAAGAGTTGTTTATTGCAATTCAATACTTCTAAGATCTAAGAATAGATCTATGAAGATCCTTCAATTTCATTATCATACTTTAAGGATCTAATCCTTACTTCTGATTAAGAAATTAAGGAATCATTATGGCAAGCATAATGGATTAAGCATTAAAGTTATCATCACATGAATCTTCCAAAGATCATGCTCTACTATTTACTTAACTCTGGGCTTAGGCCTAATATGTTATTTTATCAAATAAAGTAACTTATTAGTTTCCAGGACCATCCTGAAATTTTATTCCCAATTTGAAAATTAAAGTTGTTTAAACACATTTTCCCTAGGATAATGTTTTAAACATTAATCTTTCAATTTAATCTTGATTCTAATAGTCCAACTATTTAATCAACGATTTCAGGTACAATCTAATGTAATGATTACTATAGTCTAATTATATAACTTATTACAATTTTATTGGTTAAAATCAAATATATATTGATTACTATAATCCAATTATATAATCATTATAAATGATCGGTAAAATCCAAATATATTGATTACTATAATCTAATTATATAATCAATTATAAATGAAGTAGTTTGAATACAGTCCAACTGTTAAATTAAAACAACAATAAATATTAGTCCAACTAATATATAATTTATTTGATGAATGATATTTGATTGAGCGCGTGTGGCAAGTAACTAAACGAATATTGCAAATCTAATACTTGTCTCCCACTATTTTTTGGCGAGCCTCTAACCCTCTGTCGAGTACTCGGGAAACCATGTTTCCTAGTGGGCTAAGATCCCGTTAAATAACACACAATCTTGACTTTGGCCAACAAATTGTATGATACTTAACTAGGTAGATCTCTAAGATCAATTGGATCTCATCCAATTCCTAGATCCAGTAGGTGGACATCCAAGTCCGCAACATATATCTTATCTATGCCAATATATCAAATATATTACCTAACCTTTTTTCCTCTGAATCAACTAAGCATTGGCTTTGGCACAACAAACTTAATGATCCCAGTTAAGCGGAACCCATTGACATGGAAAGCTTCGTAATCAATGTCGATGGACAAGAAGTGATCTTGACTTTGGCCAACAAATCACGACTTGGACAAGACACCGATATGGAACAAAACTATCATGATTCAAACACATCTGTAATTGACAAAGGTCTTGACTTTGGCCAACAAACCAATGCCAACTTTAGATCTTGAGTAAGAATCACTCAACGGAAGGAAAAATGCTTAATATGTTTTGAGGGTTTTTTGCGTGCAAATTGGCAACCAATTTATTATCTTTGTTAAGGTCTCATCATCATACACCCTTAAACATGCATTCTAAATACATAATAAAGTTCGTATAAATAATAAATTAATAATGATATACGGATGGATATGTCACAAATTGTTCCTAGAACAAATCACCATCCTTTTTCCTCTCCCCGGCTAGAACTATTCTAACTTCTACCCAATTACAAAATACAATAAAGAAACCTCATTTACATTGAGGGGAATTGGTGAGAAGAGAAATACAAAGAATAAGGAGATAAAAGGCTGGACACGCAGGTCCAATTTAAATAAATTCTAAATTTATTACAATTTCCAAAATTGCCCTCGCCATTCTAATATCCATCCGATATACATTATTCATACAACACATTCATGTATTCATACAAATCATGTTATTCAATCAATCTAATCCAATTAATTAATCTTTGAATTAATGACCATCCAATGTTCAAACAACGATTTGATTTGCACGAGTCCAACTCGTTTAAGAATAAATACTTAAAGTAAGTATTCTTGAATTATCGAACTACAACTTTAAATCCAATTTATTTGTATTCAATACTAATTCCAAATTTAATTCCAAATTAAATATTTACACTTACTTATAAGCCTTAAAGACTTGGATTCCAAAATCCAATCTTAATGGGTCTCAAAGGCCCAATAACATCCAATGTCATTTCAATTAAAGTCCAATGGGCTTTTAATTAATTCTTAAGGCATGGGCTTTGGCTATAATGGATCAAACCCAAAATGCCAAGGCCCAATAGGAATCACCCTATTGCCTACAAATTAATTTAGGCCCATTAGGCCCAATTAAATTCTTTAAAGGGTCAAGTGAGTATTTGGACTTTATGGAATTGATTTTGGGCCCAATTGGATCCAATCCAACAAAACCAAACTTAGTCAAACCAAGCCCATTAAGCCCAAATACACACTTTTAGCCCAATTCTTAATTAAAGGCTTATTAACATAATTATAATATTCCAAATATCACAATTACTTTAATTAAAGTGTATTAGCCATGATTAATTAATTAAACTCAATATTTCCAAAATACCAATTAACTTAATTAATCATGCTTAATCCATCAATTCAATGAACAACACAAATTGAAGCCAAAACACATCATTTCATGCTCAACACAAATTGAATCCTAAATTCATCATTTCATGCTCAACATGCTCTTTGATTTAACATAAACATTATTGACATTGATTCTAATCTAATCAAACCAACAATCAACATTTAAACATGCATTTAAACACATCATTTCATGTTACAAAAAAAAAAAAAAAACAGCAGTCCACTGTCTTCACCGTTTCGGCCATGATAAGAGAATTTAAAAAATTTGATCCAATCAATTTTTCTCAAATTTAATCATGCACAACTCTAAGTTAACATAATCTAAGCATGCTCAAAGCATCAATTTGAAGAAATCATGCTCAAAACACAAAAGGCCCAAATTTTAGTCCCATGAACCCTAAAATTTTCATGCTTAAAATTGGCTCTGATACCATTTTTAGTGTTCCTAGAACATGCCAAGGATCTAATAAGCATGTAAATGTGTTCATAAATTCAAAATAAGTTGCGGAATATACTTACAATGAACGGATTTGAGCTTTAAAATTTTGAGAATAGATTTCCAAGATCCAAGCTTTAAGTGATGATTCCAACTCTTGAAGTAGTTTCCCTATCACCTTAGTTGATTTCTCCAAGTGCTAGCTTTGTTGATTTTGCAACAAAATCAAAGGGAGGGAAGGATGAAGCTCACGCCCAAATGGAGGCTTCTAGGGTTTTCATTTTCCAAAATGTGTTCCAAGTGTGTAGTATGAAGAGAGAGAGAAGGCTTTTTGGTTTTGTTAAAGGGTTTTACCCTTTTACCCAAAACCATGTAGTTGGGGTAATTTGGTTTCACCTAAACCAAGTGGTTGGAAAGTAAGTGGTTTTGGCATAAATGCCAACCACTTTCCAACCACCACTTCACATGTGTGACATGTGTGAAGTGGGCCCCACCATTTTGAATTCAAAACTCAAAATGTCTCTACGAACATTTACCGCGGCTCGGTTCCGTTTAATCCGATTAAACAAACTTTAGTCGCTAAATAATTAAATCTAATTTAATTAAATAACGATGCCTCACAAATATATTACGAACGTCGTTTACGAATTAATTCTAAATTAATTCATTCGTTCGTATTAAAGTCCGACTTTAATTTCGTAACGAAATCCAATTCATATTAATATATCTGATATATTAACTTTAGCCCATACGAATAAATTAAATAGAAAATTCAAATTTAACTATTAAATTTATTTTACCGATTAATTCCAAATTAATCGCGTTCTCTCTTTTCCGAACACATTTAATCCCAGAATAAATAATACCTCAATTAATCCCAGATTAATTTTCTCCATCTTAATTAATCCCAGATTAATTCTCTCTCTTAATTATCCCAGATTAATTCTAATTTAAATCAATTGTCATCGGTGAATCTTTGGGAAGCGACCCAAGAGATCCCTGGATATGTTGGCAGTAAATACGGTCATCAGATTATCCGAATACGTGCGTACCTCGTACCACGTGCTTACCGATTTACAAGACATGGTTGGCTTCTACCAAAGCACCGTGCCTGCCCAATTCTCCAGAAATATTGTTACTGGAATATATAATCTATGTCAGGCGTAGTATACGTAGTATTGCGTATTGCGATCCAGTATCGAATGTCACGTGCTAGGCCTGGGGCTGGAACTGTGTCTGTCCCGTACGAAGCACATGTCGGATGTCTGGTAACTAGTCTCTATTATCGGATATACATGACCTAGTCATAATATCCCGATGACTGCAGTACTTAAGAGCACTAGTACCGTATCCTTCGTGACATCATCTCCACTATGACTGGAGTGATACTTCCGTCTTGACATCACACCCAATACACTATGATTCTCAATATACCCAGCAGAGGCGTACACAGAACCGGTTAAAGCCCTGGATGACCAAAACTAAAGCATACCGATTGTCGCAAGCATTAGCGGTGCAAGTCTCAGATTAAGACCAAATACACATACCCTGATTTCGGACTTCCATAGACACATAGTCATACTATCAATGGAATTCCGAGGGGTCTATCCAGAGCGAAGATGTTTTCCGTACCATCGATAAAACACAACCTCCTATTACACTTGCATGAGTATCCTATACCCAAATATATGAGAACTATGCCGTTATGATCTCACATAACACGCACAAGTGTAATACTAGTCTATTCCGCATTATCGATGTCCAGTCTCGATAATACTACGACTAGGGATATTTAATAATTAATCCTTCGAGGACTGATACTGTCTCATATCATCTCAATCCAGGAACTAATCATAGGGACCTCCTATCATTTATACATCTAGGTGATCTAATCACAAATGATAAGAACGCAATCTCTTTGTCACATAGTTAATTTGTACAACAACACCATGATCTGTACAAATAGTGACGCTATGGGTCATAACTGTCCAACAGTATTTTGTGAGCATCGATGAGGTTTTGGATTTCATGCCTAAGGCGGGTGCAGTTGTCAGTTTCGTGGCCTCTCCTCTGATGGAAGTGACAATACAAGCTTAGGTTAAGGGTTGGTGGTATAGGATCTGGAAGTGGTTTAGGCTCTAAGGGTTTTAGGAGTCCTTGTCCCTTCAACTTCTCAAACACCTTAGATAACGGCTTCCCCAGGTTAGATAAATGCCGGTTCTTGACGGTAGTGACCTCTGCAGTAGCGGGCTTGGTCTCAGAAGGCCCCCCAAAAGTTCTTCTATTCTGGCCATAAAACTTTCTGTTTTCAGCCTCTTCTTCCTCAATAGCCATGACAGTTTCCCTCAACTGTTGAAAATCAGAAATCATCGAAGTCATCCTACTCAGTTTACTATAAATAGAGGGCTTGGTGCCCTTGATGATCATTTTGATTTGGTCCTTCTCTGAGGGCCGAGTCTGCATTTTCAAAAGCTGGCTTCTCCAGCGATCCACATACTCTTTGAAACTTTCCTCTGGCTTCTGCTTCGTATTCTCCAAATCACGGAGTGACAAGTCAATTTCTAAGTCTGTAACATACTGCTTCAGAAAAGCATCAGCTAGTTCCCTCCAATCTTCCTTAACCTTCTTCTTAAGGCTATGATACCAAACCACAAGTGCCCCCTCGAGTGACATCCCAAACATCTTCTGAGCTTGGCGCTGTGTTAGGCCCACTGAACTCATAACTGACACATATTGTCGGAGGTGGACCCTCGGATCCCCATTCCCGTTGAACTTGGCCATATCTGGCATCTTGAACTGAGCAGGCAACTGTTCCTCAAAAGCCATCGCCTCATAGTCTAGTAATTCTTCGTCCTTACCCTTCATCTTACGGGTAACTGACTCAACCTGATCCCGAAGCTTCTGAAATTCTGCCTGAGACCCAATCACTCTGCCTGTTGCATGCTCTGTCATGTCATCATCAAAAGTGGGTATATCATCCCCCAACCCATTCAAAGGCTCCTCGCGCCTCACATTCTCAGAGTTTCCCCCAGCACGGGGTACAGCCATATTTGTCATGGCAGTAATCAAGGCTTGCAACTGTTCAGTGACCTTGGCGAGACCGTTTTCCAACTGATCCATACGGGATACCTCAATATCTGATTCACTCATGTCTGTTCCCAGTATTTTGGTGAGTCTTCCATTTTCCCTAACCCAACGGGAATCTATGATGGCTTTCAGAACATAATGGTTAACATGATGTATGTATGCATGGGGTGCATGAGATGCATGTAACATATAAAACATACTAAATCAACTAAAATTTTCAAACAAATCGGCCCGTTATCATTTTAGAAGCTTCTGGGCTAACTGTCATAGGAGTGAACTCGTCCCAGTTTAAATGGCCCAACAAGTTCACATCTCATAGCAAGGAGCCCAACTAAATCCAAATGGTAATGTTCCGAACACAAGCACAAAGTGGCCCATCAACACTTAGAAGCCTTTGGCCCAATCGTCATAAAATACGTTCTTGTCCCAGTTTAAATGGCCCAACAAGCCCATATGTCATGAAAAATGGTCCAAATGGATCCAAACGACGATGTTCCCAAACACAAGCATAAAAGATAATGCAAACATAAAGTAATAATTTCTAGAGAATGGCCCATCAACATTTTAGAAGCTTTGGGCCCAATGGTCATAAGGTACGAACTCGCCCCAGTTTAAATGGCCCAGCAAGTCCGCATTTCTAACAATGGTCCAACTGCATCCAAATGAGGATGGTCCACTAGCACATACTCAAGGAAATAATTGTTACTTTAACCATACAAACCCGGTCTATGGGTGGGTTCGCAGGAGTATAGACAAAGGCTCTCGTCGACGAAGGATGGCCCACAACTAGGTCTCCCTAATCAAGGGTTCGAGCAACCAAGTGAGCGCACCCTCTTTTATACACTAAGGTACGTGCCAATGAGCTATGGTGTGTGATGGACTATCAAATGGATTTCCCGTTGTAGATTCCCCAGAGGGAAGGTGGAGCGAGGCTCACTTAAATACCCAAGCCTCTTAGGCTCTTATCGCTTCGTGTCAGGAATAAACAATAGGCTACGAGTAGATGGCCATATAGGTGCCTTCACAGATTTTCCTTCTAGAAAGGTAATGAATGAAGGAAGACACCAAACTATTACTAGCCTTAAAATGCCTTTGATTAAACCCCCATTTTATCCACTATAGACACGATCAATTAAAACATAAATCCAATCATTACAAGATAATATTCGGGGCCGATTCTTTATCCCCAGTGGAGTCGCCAGACTGTGGGACACAGAAACTGGGCGACACATGTTGTTCCAAGCTCGCAGCTTGGTCGGGAGTACGGAGTAGCCACAGGGGACTAAACCGGAGAATAATGGAGTCGCCATCCGGTGTGAACCGGGAAAATGAGATTTAAGGCCGCACTCACCCCTCGCAAGGGAATACCTCAAACCATTGGGTTCGGAATGGTCCCTTACTTATGCCACTTGTAATGAAAGGATTTATGTAATAATTTAATCAGGCTTAAGTAACACTTATTTCCAAGAGTATCATGCTTCTAAATTCACATGTACAAAATAAAACTTACACCTAAATTTACATATATTTCACATCTAAGATTGCATGCTTGAAAGTACATCAAAGTAGCGACGAACATACAACTTCATTGGCATATTATATTCAAGAAAACACAAGCACACATACTAACCACACAAGCACACATGTGAGCACCTTCCCAAGTGGTACGTGGAATTGTATCCCAAGTACAGACCGTACTACCGTCCATTCGGAATCGGCTATGGAATTTATGTCTGGGTTTCCATCCGATATACCACAAGAAATAATACTCAAATGTTATCATGACATAGATATATGAATTGTAATATGTTAAACACATTGTACTCATACATGTGGGGAATACAGATGAATGACACCAACACAATCTTGCGTAATACAGAGGGGCAATCAGGTTCATCATACGTAGGGATAACTACTAGGAAAACTATGCATGAAATCTGATGAAAAGGGACTCAGTTCAGTGGGTGCGCGTTCGCGTAGCGTTTGAAAACGCGTTCGAACGGTAAACAGAAGGTTCACGTTCGTATAGTGTTCGAGAACGCGTTCGAACGGAACCAGACCTGATGCATGATATGACTAAAAAGTGCGTGCGCGTTCGCGTAGCGTTCGAGAACGCGTTCGAACGGTAAACAAAAGGTTCGCGTTCGTATAGCGTTCGAGAACGCGTTCGAACGGAACCAGACCTGGTGCGTGATAAGACAAAGAAAGTGCGTGCGCGTAGCGTTTGAGAACGCATTCGAACGGTAAACAGAAGGTTCACATTCGTGTAGCGTTCGAGAACGCGTTCGAACGAAACCAGACCTAATGCATGCAACATAAAGAATAAAGACAATAATGTCAAGCTCAGTATGTCTGATTGAACGTATCTTACATTCAACCGAACACACATCAACCGGTGCGGCAAAGCATCGTGGTAAAGGGCTTTAACCCCTCCTCATAGGGGATCTTTCATTGCACTTACTAAGCACATGCGCTCGATTGAATCATGCAT
Source organism: Zanthoxylum bungeanum (assembly GCA_019454045.1). Lineage (NCBI taxonomy): Eukaryota > Viridiplantae > Streptophyta > Magnoliopsida > Sapindales > Rutaceae > Zanthoxylum > Zanthoxylum bungeanum. Next base: position 11,906 of record SKCR01047750.1, read on the forward strand.
ACAAAGAATTAAAAACAATAATATCAAACTTAATATGCCCGATTGAACGTATCTTGCATTCAACCGAACACACATCAACCGGCGCGGCAAAGCATCATGGTAAAGGGCTTTAACCCCTCCCCATAGGGGATCTTTCATTGCACTTACTAAGCCCATGCGCTCGATTGAATCATGCATACAAAGAATTAAAAATAATAATATCAAACTTAGTATGCCCGATTGAACGTATCTTGCATTCACACCAACACACATCAACCGGCGCGGCAAAGCATCGTGGTAAAGGGCTTTAACCCCTCCCCATAGGGGATCTTTCATTGCACTTACTAAGCCCATGCGCTCGATTGAATCATGCATACAAAGAATTTAAAAACAATACTATCAAGCTTAGTATGCCCGATTGAACATATCTTGCATTCAACCGAACACATATCAACCGGCGCGGCAAAGCATCGTCGTAAAGGGTTTTAACCCCTCCAAATAGGGGACCTTTCATCGCACTTACTAAGCCCATGCGCTCGATTGAATCATGCATAAATAAGAACATGCAGAATTCAAGTGACGAAAAATAAATAAACCCAAAGCAACACAAAACGAAAGAGGGTGTCGTTTACTCAAGCGGTACGTGGAGTTGTATCCCGAGTACAGATCATACTACCGTCCATTCGGAATCGGCTATGAAATTTATGTCCGGGTTTCCATCCGATATACCGCGAGAGTTGACACATCTCTCATTTTATTCCAAAGCCACAACATACAACATCTCATAATTCATGCATATTTATCTACTCAAGGGCCACAACATGCATTTCAACATGACAATCAGCAAGCAATACTCAATAAATAATACAAATAAAACAGAAAATGAGTGTGGAAAATACCCTCAGGTCTAACCTTTTTGCCAACTTTCAGGCTTGCGTTTCACGGACGTCGGAAGGGTACAACTCCTCAACTCTACGGTTCACTGGTTTAGCGTCCTAGCTCACTGTTTTGCTGTTTTGCTTGCTGTTTGGTCTCCGTTCTGCTGCTGTTCGGCCTCTGTTTTACTGCTCACTTTTCAGGTCACTTGTTTTGACGTTTCAACAGACTGTTCCGAGTTTTTTTGTGGGTTTTTAGTGTAGTCTTGTTTGATTATTTTAAGGATTATGAATGCAGTTTTTATGTTACTGGTTTAGGGATTTTAGGGACTGTTTGAGGGCTAATAGGAGTGCAGTTTTTCGGTACTGCATGGAGGTTTATGAGGCTGTTGTTTCGGTGATATAGGGAGGCTTATGGGGCTGTGTTTTTGACGTGCGAAGGGCTGCTGTATTGGTGTATTTGGTGATGAGGGAGGCTTATGGGGCTGTGTTTTTCGGTCAAGTAGGGGAAGGAGATGAAGAGAAATTGTTATATTTTTTGTGTAATATGCGTGAATGGAGAGCTTGGAGAGGGGGGTTGGAAATTCTTTACTTCTTTTTTCTTGTGATGGGCGTAAATCCGGAGGGGGGAATGCCTTGGAGAGGTGGTTTATATAGAGAAAGGCTAGGGCTTCACCTTGTCTCACAAGGAATGGATTTTGGCATTAAAAGGAGGATTTGATTTGGTATTCAACAAGGAAATGATTAGATTGAGGGGGGACAAATCTTGGCTAGATTAGGAATAAAAAATATTTAATTTGTTATAATTTATTTTAATTAGGCATGACATCTTTTTAATTTAGTATGTGATTTGTTTAGTTAGGAAGTTAATATATTTGATTTGTCTTAATTAGGTATGATTTTATTATATTTTATTTAATTGGTAAACGGTTTAAATATTTTATTTAATTCAATGTTTAATTTAATTAAGATTTAATTTAATTGGGATGTGTTTTTATGGGCTTTGGTGGGCTAATTGGGCTGGGGTGTGAGGCTAGCAGCAAAACCAGAAATACCGACGCCATTCGAACGCCCCTTCGAACGCTGCACGAACGCCCGCAATCTGTTTGACATTCGAACGAAGTAACGAACGCAGCACTAACGAAGACAGTGAACTTGCGACATGAATCTGATGACGTACTTATTCTGAATTTCCCCTTCCGACCTCGTTTCCCGCCATATCCTTAGCTAAAAATGTAGTGCCTCCAACTGAGACTCATCATCGGGTTTCACATGCAAAAATGCAATGCCTACAACAGTCCATTCGGATTCGGCTATGGAATTTACGTCTGGGTTTCCATCCTATATACCACAAGAGAAGACACATTTTCCCATCCATTCAAAGGCCAAAACATTCATCCATAAGCGACTCTCATGCGAAGAAAATAAATAAAACAATTAAAAGATGAATGAAAATAAATAAGAAAAGTGCCATCAGGTCTAACATTTTAAATCGTCTCTCGGAAGTCGGTATTGCTGGATTTAGAACGACAATTACAGTAGATCCAGCGCCTTATAGAGGAAAGTCATATGAGGAAAGAAGCCAAGAAAAGGGGTCTGGCCTCTCAGGTAGCTGAGGCGACTGCCATAAAATGATTTTGCTAAAGTTGATTTTGAGCGGGGCTTGGATGATTTGGTGACGGCCGACTTGGAGATGCAGAAAGAATGGAACAATTTGAGGGACATGTTCTCGCTCCTGAGGGATTCGCCTGACGAGCTTCAGCGGCCTTCGGCCAGCAAATAAATATGTGTACTGTTAGGACGTTGCACTCGTCCTTTTGTTTGGGACGTTGCACTCGTCCTTTTGTTTGTAATCTTGGGACATTAATGAAATTATGACATTTATTCATAGCCATTTATTTCGTTTCCTCCTTATTTTCACGCCGAAGACATCATATTCTCTTTGTCTCCCATAATGAAAGCACATACTTTTTCAAGTACTTGTCGTTTATCGCTCTGACATGCATTTCCCTATTCAGATTTTTCAAATGGTAGGCCCCGTTTGGCAACATATTTTCTACCTCAAATGGGCCTTCCCAATTAGGCGACCATTTTCCATATGTCGGATTATTGGCACCTAGTGGCAGTATTGTTTTCCACACCAATTCGCCTTTTTTTACGACCTTTTGGGTTTCATGTCATATATCAAATTCTGACAATGATAGAGATCAAAACTCAACTCTTTGATGTAAAATAAGACGAGAAAACATGTATTTTATTATATTAATTTTCGTAATCAAGTAAACAGTAGCCGGCCTAAGGTAGACACGTAATTTAGTACATGTGAAATACAAAACCAAACACAACTTCTCCCTTGGAGAGTAATTACATTCATATTTCAGCAATTGTCTGCTGATATAGTGGATGGCTCTTTCTACATTCATATTGTCATCATGTGCGATCATCCCAGCTATGGATTGTTCTTCGGCGGATATGTACAACTTCATTAGCCGTCCTGGCACAGGGGGTACCATCACCGGCGGCTGTGATAAATAATTCTTCAGGCTTTCGAATGCCTTTTGATGTTCTTCGGTCCAGAAGAACTCGTCTTTATCCTTTAGCTTTAGCAGGGATGAGAATACTTTAGTTTTTCCTGCACAGTTAGAAATGAATCTTCTTAAGAAATTAACTTGCCCTAGGAATCTTTGCAACTCTTTTTTATTTTGGGGTGGCTTGGCTTCAGTAATTGCCCGAGATTTATTGGCATCAATCTCAATTCCCTACTGATGGACTAGAAAGCCTAAGAAATTTCATGCACACACCCCGAAAGCACATTTGGCAGGGTTTAACTTTAACTTGAATTTCCTCATTCGTTCAAAAGCTATTGCTAAGTGGCTAAAATGTTCGTCTACGGTCATAGACTTAACCACTATATCGTCCACATAAACCTCTACAAAATTACTGATCATGTCATGGAAAATTAGATTCATGGCCCGTTGGTAAGTGGCCCGGTGTTTTTTAGGCCGAAAGGCATTACCACCCACTCATAACATCCTAAGGACCTCGGGCACCTGAAAGCCATTTTATGAATATCATTTTCGGCGATGTAGATCTGGTTATATCCTGCGTACCCATCCATAAAATAATACACTTGATATCCAGTTGTGGAATCTACTAAAGAATCCACCGTAGGCATGAGGTACTGGTCTTTTGGTGTTGCCAAGTTCAAATTCCTAAAATCTATACATATTCTTAGCTTTCCATTTTTTTTCATGACCGGGACGATATTTGACAACCATTCTACATATCTGGTCGTTCTAATAAATTTCGCCTTCAAAAGGCGCTCGACTTCTTTTTTAATGTCAGGCATAACATTGGGTGCAAACCTTCGGGGAGGTTGCTTATGTGGTCTATGGTCTGGCATAATTGGCAACCTATGTTCCACTAAAGTCCTATCTAAACCAGGCATTTCATCATAATCCCAAGCAAAATAATCTTTATATTTTTGTAAAAGATGGATTAGTTTTTCGCGTACCTGGGCCTCTAGTTTCTTACTGATGTAAGTGATGCGTCTATCGTCCTCACTTCCCAGGTTTACCTCGTCCATTACGTCTTGTACCCTTGTAATGTTTGCCTTATGTCGCCTGTTCAGAGCGTACTCTTATTCCTTTGGTTGTTCGCTCTTGTGACTTCCTTCCATCAAATAATCCACCCAGCATGCCTCTCTTATTCTGTCTTCTATCTGATGTGCTAATAATTTATCTCTCAAGGCTAAAATTACGGCCTGAGCCTCTACTTCATTTTCCCGTTCCATTATATAGGCCATTAAATTGGCCCAAGTGGCCGCGAGCGCGGCTTGTTCTTTACTCTGCTTGTTCTTCTTCATTCAAATTGCTATGTGTAGGCTCTTCAAATGCCACTATAGTTGGCCTCGTTTGCGCGAACAAGTCATTTAATAGACCTGTGGGGTATGGCTCGTCGTTTTGGGCCACAATGTCCGAATCTCCTCCTTCATTCAGTACCCTAGTCAGCCCGTAATTTCCTTCGTACATGAAGTATTCGGCCGAAGTTTTCTCTACTGCGAAGAGCTTGTTATCGGTATGTACTATTTCCACTTCATCTCTCTGATTCCAGAAAACTAGACATTGATAAAGGGACAAAGGAATACATCGGCTGCCGTAGATCCAGTCTCATCCCAAAAGCATGTTATATGTGGTCGGTCCATCTATAATGAAAAACACTACTGTCTTTGTAGTGTTTCCTACCTGCAAGTCTAGTGGGACGACCCCTTTGGCCGTTGTTGCCCCTCTATTGAAACTTGTGAGCACCACCTCCATAGTGATGAGATCGTCCTCTGACTTTGCTAATCGCCCCAACATCCTAACCGGGATGGCGTTGATGGCTGCTTCATTGTCAATCAACACTTTGGTGGGTATTCCGTTCGCCTTTGCTTTCACATACAACGGTCACAGGTGCTTTGTTATTTGTGGTGGTGGTTTTGGAAACATCACTTTCCCTGACATTCCTACCTCCATTGTTTGTTCATCGCTGGTACTTGCCTGAGGTGACTCTTCCTCTGCGTCCCATCCAGAAGGTGGCAATGTGATCGGTGCATCTTGAGAGACATTATTGATGACCAGTCTTCACTCTTCTGCCCTGATCACGACCCGTTTTATTTTGGGCATTCTGTATATGACGAGGTATGGGGATCGCCCCAGGTCCTCCCCTAATGTCCCAACTGCAGGATTCCAAACCTCATATAATTCTCTGAGAAGTTGATTCTGTGATATTCCCATCCTTCTTGCTTCGGTCCTGATATCTATTTCTTCCTCTATATCAGTTAGCTCCTCGTCCGAGGCCTCTCTATCTGTTATTGTGAGTGCTTCGAATTCTGTCTCATCACCATCTTAGACATCTTCGTTATTCCCAGAGCTCTCATTGTTGTCCCCCTTGAATTTTTCGGACAACAAGTAATGATTAGCCACCACCGGAGGCATACTACCAAACTGAATGACAATAGGGGGTTCCTCGTCGTCCGTCTCATTCCGTTTTCACCGGCCAAATTTGGTACGCTCTTTACAGCTCGCATCTATCTCTTCTTTGTCACCACTTTCTTTACTACTCACATTTAGCTTCTCCCTTGTATGGGCACTACGGCCCGTGGTGACTTTCATCTCACCTTGCTGGCGCATCATACAGCCATAGTTTCTTTGGTGTCGTCTCAATTGTGTCCTTATCATTTCGTCCACATGAGGGTAGTTCTTCCCTGACCGTTGGCCTAATTATGGTCGATGGTACGAGTGCCATACGTTGGGCCGATGAATTTTTGGCCTAAACGTCCTTATATTTTGGACGAAGTTTGAATGTTCACCGTAAAGCCTTGGTGCGAAGGCCATTGGCTGCCATGCAACTGGCCCTTTCTTTACAGGCCTTTCACATGTATCTCCCAACTCCTTCATCCACTCTATACTGTTTTTGCACCGTGCACATAAATTTTACGGATCCTTCATTTCTTGGGGTGCTTTAATCCTTTCAAGAGCGTTTGGACGATGACCGTCCTGATCTTCATCTATGGCCAGTTTGAATTTTGGCAAGTTCATTTTGGTGAGGTCCGCGTTGACCATATTTAATTCCATCGGCTTTGGAAAATGATTGTCGTCCACCGTCATTTTTTTTAACGTTATCCGTCAAGATTTTATGGCGTCCTGCAAAATATTCCGAAAAATAAGATAATTATTAGTTGAATGAGACCATGCATTGTGCCATTTACAGTATTTTTTACCACCGATTTGTTCGGTGTTTGGCAATGTGTGGCGATCGAATATGGCATCGACCTTCGTGATATCGAAAGAGAAGTTCCTACTTTTTTATCGTTCTCTACTTTGGCTTGGGGTTCAGCCCACGTCTTGCAAACATAAGGCTTCCATTTAACCAATTCGGCCAAATATAAGTCGGCCGATTCGACGTCCACTTCGCCTATTTATTAGTTGATACCCCTGTAATAGGTTCCCTTGCTAGAATTTTTCATTTGCTCCTCCTCCCTTAATAACCGTTCATAATGCACCACACTAGTGGTGAGTTGAGGGAGGTCCCAGAATTCACGATCCTGAAATTTATTTTTTAGATCGAAAGTAAGACAGCTTTGAGCGATTCTCACAAATTCTTTTTCTGGCAAAGGCACGTAACATTGGCCTCGAGCCATTTTGAACCTTTGTAAAAATGTCTCGGCCCATTCTCCTGGCAATTGTCTCAAATTTTCCAAATCGGCCAAGGCCACTTCAGATTCGGCCTTATAGAATTGTGCATGGAATAGCTGTTCCATTTGTTGCCAACTTTCCACCGAATTGGGCGGCAAGTTGACATACCAGGAGAAAGCTACTCCTGACAACGAGTCGTGAAATAACCTCAACTTATTGAAGTCATTCATTTCTCCACACTGAAGGGTAAATCCCCCTATGTGTTCCATGGTAGAAACTTCCCCAGACCCTGTAAACAGAGAAAATTATGGTACTTTATAGTTCCTAGGCCATTGATACGCTACATCAATCCAATCTGGATATGGCTTTCAATATCTCGGCCGAATCGGCCTTATCCCTTGACCGAATTGATTCTGAAGAATCTCGGTCATCTGGTCTCTCAACATATCATTGCCATTGAATGGCATCGCTACGAGTGGTGGTTGTGGTCCTCTCACAAATGGGACATAATCATGACCTTGCCCTTGTGAACCTTGGGGGACTTGGGGCAACACTACTTCATATTACACCAATCCTCCCACTGTGGTCGCCAAAAACGGTTTGCATAATTTTCCGTCAAAGAGCGTGTAAGGTTCAAACCTCCTGAGACACAGTCCCAGCAAGGGGTGTTTGATTAAGTGAATAAGCCTCCAAGGGGCACAAGCGCACAAATTATTGTCCTAAGATTACAAAGCTACGAAATCAAAATAAAATGCTCATAATTAGTCTTCATTTGTTCTTTTTTTTCTTCTTCCTATGTTTGAGCTCTTTATAGTGAGCCTCTGTTAACCGCCTCAACGGTTTCGCTTTTGTCGGTCCATAACTTCCCACGTTTCATGTTGGTTATCGCTGGACCATGCGTCTATTTGCTGAGTTCTTGTAATTGTTGGGTCATGCTTCTAACTGCTGAGTTCTGCGTGAAAACTGTCAGATCGTGGGTGGTTGTGGCCTAACTATTATGTCATGGGTGGTTGTGGCCTAACTGTTAGGTCGTGGGATCAACTGCAACGCATGGTAATTGTTCTGATCGCTATTCATTTCGTCGTCCTTATTGCAAATCGTTCTATGGTGTGGTAACTGTTCGCCCTATTTGCTTTTCGTCCCTTATTGGCTCGTTCGTCCTAGGGCGATTTTCTTCACCAACAATAAGAAAAGTATTTCTTTTTGCTATTGTCGATTGCTTCGAAGATAAATTAATTAAGGAAATGACACTTCATCCCTCTTCAAGTTTATTTTTATTATTTTGATTAAATTTTTAAAACTCCATTTTTCTCTAATGTTTAAGTCATAGAAAAAAAGACAACAGTTCAATAAAACATTCAAACTAATTACCTTATCTAATCTAATTGTAAAATATCATATATATATATAACATTTAATATTGTGTGTTTCTTTAAATTATTTTAACATATGAAATGAAATGAAGTATTAAAAATTTATCAAAAAAAGCAGTAAAAAAAATTTAAAAAGACAGTGTCATTCTCCCAAATTAAGCAAATTCCTTCATCTGAAAAAAAAATCTAGAATGCAACGGATATCACATCACTCATAGAACAATTAAATAATATCTTGACACTCATAGGTTGGTAATGGTTTGGGCTTTGGCGAAGCTCGGTCTTGGCCTACTATAGAGGAGTCAGGCCGGGCTAGGCTTGGCCTGTCGGACAGGGCTCATGTTATTATTTTATATTAAAAAATATAATTTCAAATTTTCAAATTAAAACTACAATTTATTAAATATTAAAAAATTAAGTAATCATTAAAAGTTAAATACTTATACAAACATACAAAAATAAAAAATAAAATAAAAAAGAGTATAACAAGTAATTATATATGGATTTTTTCAATAAAATTATTTTTTAATTAAAAAATGCTAAATAGCCCGGCCTAGCCTAGGCGAATTGTTCACCATAGTTACCCGTGATAAAATATTAAAAAATAATTATATTTAATACAACTACACACAAATCATCGGACCCGAGCTTAAGCGAAATAGGTAAAAATTCCGGCTGTCACAGGCTCTTACAAGAAATGCATCCCTTAGACTTGAACTTTGGACCTGCCAACCAAATTCTAAGTTCATTGCCACCAAATCACACCCCTTAGGGAATGTCATTTGTTTATTTGACTTTTATTCTTAAACATTTAAAAAATGAAACTAAGAACCAAAAAATGGAAATAATATTATTAAAGTATGAACTACATAATAAAGTAAAGGAGAATGAAAAAGAAAAAACAATAAGAGATTTTATTCATTCAAAGCGTATATAAAATAAAAAAAATAAAAAATAAACTCTCATTTTATAATTACATAATCACAACATAAAATACGGGAATCATAAATGGTTAGATCATGGACCACAAGTTCTTAGGAGTTTGGGATAGGGATGGCAATTTTACCCGCAAACCCGCAAAAACCCGCTCGCAATGGGTAGGATTTGGTAAATATATTAGTGGGTGCGGTGCGGGTTTGGTAATTTAAAGCATAACCCGCTGCGGGTGCGGTGCGGGTTTGGTATTTAAGAAAAAAAATGCGGGTATCCGCATACCCGCAATATTATTTTTTATTATTTAATATTTTTAGGACAATATAAAAAAACATTCATATAAAAACAACTAGTAAAACCTAAACCTAAAACACTAATCCACAGTTCCACACTCCCACTCAGCCGCAACCCGCAACCTGCCCAACTGAAGATTTTTTACATGACTATTATTATTATTTTTTAATCACACTTGTTAATAAAATTATAATACAAAAATTTGGATTAAGTTCACATGATCATAAACGGGAGATGAGCAAAATAAGCTAGTGTTTGCTGCAACTTCAGTAGCTTTCTTGTTTCTTTATTACACTTACACCACTTGAGCTTTGTAAGCATCACTTTCATTACACTTAGCATAAAACAATATGACCAAAGGTTGGTGATTACTTTTTAGCTTATTTTCGATTGAGTTGGCTAACTTAGATCATTATAATTATGAAGGGAATAACTCGTTTTAATTATGTTTATATGAAAAAATAAACATATTGTACTAAGTCTTTCATACATTACGTTATCTATGTACTGTATATACATACATTGCATGTTGTATATGTCAAATGAAAAACAAATGTGAAAACTACAGCTAGCAATTAAAAATAAATTATTTAATTAAAAAAATTATATTATTAAGAACACAAAGTAATTCAATATTTTAAAAACCCGCAAAAAATTTGTTGGGTACCAATGCGGGTTTGGTAATTTATTTTTATATGCGGTGCGGGTTTGGTAATGAAAATTAATACCCGCAACGGGTATGGTGCGGGTTTGATAATTTATTTACATATGCGGGTGCAGGTTTGGTAATGGAAAACCTGCACCATACCCTACCCACTGCCATCCCTAGTTTGGGAAGACAATGAGTTGTTAATGGAAATAATAAGAGTTTTAAGTTATGAAATCCACGTAATTATAATTTCTTCATAACACTCTTTTTTGGATGTTCATTATACAGAAAGCTGCCTTATTAAAATCTTACTAGGAAAAAACCCAATGGTATAAAAATCTAGAAAGGAAAAAAAATAAATTATATTACATATCTTCTCCAATGTAATAGATAAAATAAACTCATACCAGTTGTTCTATGGAGATAACGTAAAATATATTTTACATTATTCCAATGCTTTCGAGTTGGTGCATAATTATATCTTGCCAATAAATTGACTGAAAATGGAATATTAGGCCGAGTGCAATTTACAAGATACATAAATGCACCAATTTCACTTAAGTATTGTATTTCAAGATAAAAACATTTTCACCGTTCTCTTTTTTCACATCAAGTGGTCGCACATGTCAGAGTTGGTACTTGGAGCGCCAATCCGAATAGTGTATTGTACATTTTATTTTTTATTAATAAAATAACTACATTTTCATTTCAAACCTTATTAATTGTAATGTCATTATGCATATTAGATAGATGTAAATATGCTAAGAATGACATCGACCTTAGAATAGTCTTGTAATAATTGGACATTAGGTCATTACTATTATAAACTATTCTTAACGTATATATATTCCTAGTCGTTGGTTTTGGATTACGATCGAATTCCTATAACCTAGAAGACTAGCACATGTTGTATATTGGAATTGGAGTTCCAAAAGTTTAACCTGATGTACAATGAGCTTTGGAAGCTCGTATAGACATGTGGGTATTGGTTGGACCGAATACTGAATGACTCACATGTGATTCCTAATAGTTGGAAGTACACACCACCATCATTATGAATCTCCTCGAGTCGAGTATCATATGTAATCATTTGACTATAGGATAACATTGATTTTGTGTGAGCTCTTCCGCACTTTGATTCCATGTATGTCAGAAATCTTTCATGGTTTGGCCTTTAGATGTTCGTTGGGTGGGGACCGATGCACTTGTTAATCAAGTGAAAATCAAGATAGGATCTGTCGACCCATGTGTGTACCATAAGGAGTTTATGGATCAATGTGAGTAAGTCACGATTCTTAAGACTTTGGCCAAAGCCGATCACCTAGGGTGGATCGCATCAGTTGTAAATAATCGTGGACATGTCGACATGAGATGTGAGCCTCGCAAACTTGATAGTGTATTCTATGTTTACTAAGTACAACTCGGATGGCCTACAACAGAGGGACTGATAAACATATGTGATGACCTCGACTTATATATTTCAGATAGATCGTTCGTGTTCTTCGTGAATTCGGAGGTGGCCGAATTGCGTACATATTAGCTAGGCTTATATGACAAACCTGCTGAACTTAGAGAGTCCCAAATATGAAATGTACTCATTGAGCAATTGGGTAGGCGATTAATTTTGATAAAAGATAATATTCGATATTATAATTATCAACTAAGATAATCAAGTGTTATTGGATAACATTGATTATTTACTTTGACCTATTTGGATTAATTCAATATTTACACAAGGGCTTTATTGTAATTTCATAATTATCTCTACCATTTGAGGATATTATGCTAATTGCAAGTATGTAATTATAGGTGTTTTTTTCTTGATTTTATTGGATTAAATCAAAGTGGAAGACATGTAACTAATCCATTAATTAAAATTTGTCTTGATTTAATTGGATTAAATCAAATTGGTAAACAACGGTGATTAGTCACACCTAATTATACATATTTGGATAAATTAGATTAACCCCACATAAAGTTTATTAGAACTTTTATTAATTAAAAATTACCTAAGATTTGCTATAAATAGCAAGCTTGAGCAAAGGTTTCAATCAAGCTTGAGAAAACTTAATACAAACAATTCTTGGAGAATTTAACCTAAGTTAGAGAAGTGTTTAGAGATGTTTTGTGAGATCTCTACAACATTCATCTAGGAGAAACCTGTTGGACAATTATGACCCATAACATCACTATTTGTAAAAGACATTGTGGTTTTTGTACAAATTAACTATGTGACAAAGGAAATTGCTATTTTATCATTTTGTAATTGGATTACTTGAATATATATAAATGATAAAAGTCCTTATGATTAGTTTCGGATTAATAAGATATGAGACAGAATTAATCCATGAACGGTTTAATCATTAAATATTCATAGTCGTAGTATTATCGAGACTTGACATCAATAATACGGAATAGACTAATATTAAACTTGTGCGCGTTATGGAAGCTTAACGACATAGTTCTCATATATTTAAGTATTGGATACTTATGCAAGTGTTATGGGAGGTTCTATTAGCCGTTGGACCGGGAACAGCTTCGCTCTGGATAGACCCATCGGAATCTCATTGGTAGTATGACTATGTGTCTATGGGAATCTGCATCAAGGTAGGTGTATGTGGTTTTAACCTGAGACTTGCATCGCTAATACTTGCGACAATCAGTACGATTTGGTTTTGGTCGTCCGGGGCTTTAACATGTTCTGTGTATTCCTCTTCTAGGTTTACTGAGAATCATAGTGTATTGGGTGTGATGTCAAGATGAAAGTATCACTTCAGTCATATGGAGAAGATGATCACGCAGGGATACAGAACTAGTACTGTATATGTTGCAGCTATCGAGATAATATGACTAGGTCATGATTATCCGATTAAAGAGACTAGTTGCTAGTGATCGGATATATGCTTCATACAGGGCAAACACAATTCCAGCCCCGGGCCTAGCATATGACATCTGATACTGGATCGTAATACACAATACATAGTATACTATGCCTGATATAGATTATATATTCTTCGTTGATTATTTTTGGAGAATTAGGTAGGCACAGTGATTTGCTAGAAGCCAACCATATCTTGTAAATCGGTAAGAACGTGGTACGGGGTACGCACGTGTTCGGATAGTCCGATGACCGTATTTACTGCCAACATATCCAGGATCTCTTGGGTCACTTCCCAAAGATTCACCGATGACATTTGACTCGAATAGAATTAATCTTGGATTAATTATGAGAGAGAAAATTAATCTGGGATTAATTACTGTAAGAGTTTATCTGGGATAAAATTCAAATAGAAGAGAGAACGCGATTAATTTGGAATTAATCGATTAAATAATATATTTGATATATTAATTGAAATCGGATTTCAAAGCGGAATTAAAATTGGATTTTAATTTGGCCGAACGAATTAATTTGGAATTAATTCGCAAGCGACTTTCGTAATAATTTTGCTAGACATTATTATTTAATTAAATTGGATTTAATTACGTCGCAACGGAAAATTCGTTTAATCGGATTAAATGAACCCGAGCCCGAAGGTGTTGGGCAAGCCAACTTGAATTTTGAATTTAAGTGGTGGGACCCACTAACTTACATCAATTGTCAACAAGTTGATGGTGGTAGTTGAGAGCCTTTAATGAATCTTACACAACACACTTTGCCTTTTGCTTTTTTGAAAAGCATATACCAACTTTTGCAAGTTGAATTTTGTAATTGTTTTAGAAACAAAATATCAAAAAACCAAACTCTGTCTTTTCCCCTCATTTTGCTGTGAGCATGCCTTCTTCCTCTCTTTGATTTTGCTTCAAAATCAAGCAAGCTAGCACTTAAGGAGTCTTGTGAGGTGATAGGGAAACTCACCATTGGGTTGGATTCACTCAAAGATGGCTTGGAGCTTCAAACAAACATATAAAATTTTCAAATTCTCATCCGTTCATTGTAAGTAATTTTCTGCAACTTACTTTGTTTTATTCAAACATTATCATGACTTAGAGACCTTGGGCATGTCTAGGACTAACTAACAATGGTATCAGAGCCTTTTCTAAGCATGATTTGAGTTTAGAGTTTATATACTTTATTTGGGGATTTTGTGTTTGGAGTATGTTTTTTCAAAATTGGTTGTTTAGTTGTGTATGTAAGATGGTGAATTGGATTTGTGCATCTTAGAATTTGAGAAAAATTGATTGGATTAATTTTCCCTAAAATTCACCTTATGGCCGAACAAGAACCCTAGACTTCTCATGGTGATTTTTTGATTTTATACTATTGGATAAGTTTAAAGCATGAAATGAATATTAATTGTTGGTTTAATTAGATTGAAATCGAAATCGAATGTTATTTCATGATATTGCCGGAGATTAAGCATGTTTAATGGATTGATTTTACTTCTATTGTGTTGGACATGAATTGGATAAATTAAAGCATGATTAATTAGTTTAAATTGATGTTTTGGAAATATTAGTTTAATTAATTAATTATGGTAATTACACTTTAATAAAAATTAATGTGATATTTAGAATATTATGTTAATAAGAATTAGTCTTTAAATTGGATTGGGCTAGTTTGTTGTATTTGGGCTTAATGGGCTTGGTTGGGCCAAGTTTAGTTTTGGACAATTGGGTTGGATCCAATTGGGCCCAAAACCATTTCCATAAAGTCCACGTATGACTTTTGGGCCTTTTAAATAATTTAATTGGGCCTAATGAGCCTAAATTAATTTTTGGCAAAAATGGTGATTCCTTATTGGGCCTTGGAATCTTGGATTGGATCCATATTGGCCAAAGCTCATGCCTTAAGAATTAATTGAAAGCCCATTGGACTTTAATTGAATAGTATTGGATATTAATTGGGCCTTTGAGACCCATTTAGATTGGATTTGGAATCCAAGTCTTTAAGGCACATAAATAAGTGTAATTATTTAATTTGGAATTAAATTCGAATTAGTATTGAATACAAATTAAATTGGATTTAAAATTGTAGTTCGATATAATTCAAGAATACGTACTTTGAGTATTTATTCTTAAACGAGTTGGACTCGCGTAAATCAAATCGTTGTTTGAACATTTGATGGTCATTAATTCAAAGATTAATTAATTGGATTAGATTGATTGAATAACATGCTTTGTGTGAATACTTGGATGTATTTGTATGAATAATGTATATCGGATGGATATTAGAAGGATGAGGGCAATTTTGGAAATTATTGTAATAAATTTAGAATTTATTAAATTGGACCTGCGTGTCCAGCCTATTATCTCTTTACTCTTTGTATTTCTCTTTTCACTAATTCCCCTCAATGTAAATGAGGTTTCTTTAATGTATTATGTAATTGGGTAGAAGTAATAATAGTGCTAGCGGGAGAGAAGAAATTGAGAGATTTGTTCTAGGAACAATTTGTTATATATCCATCCGCATATCATTATTAATTTATTCGCGCCTTATTATGCTTTTAGAATGCATGTTTAAGGGTGTATGATGAGACCTAATCAAAGATAATAAATTGGATGCCAATTTATGCGAAAAACCATCACTTTAACATTAAGTGTTTTCCTTCCATTGAATGGTTCTCTCTCAAGATCCAAGATTGGCTTTGATTTGTTGGCCAAAGTCAAGATCATTGTCCATCGCGGATGTATTTGAACCACGTAGGCTTTGTTATATATCGCATGTCTTGGGCAGTTGTGACTTGTTGGCCAAAGTCAAGGTCACTTCTGTACATCGACATGGATTACGAAGCTTTCCCACTGTCAATGGGTCGCGCTTAACTGGAATCATTAAGCTTGTTGAGCCAAATCCAAGACTTAGTTGATTCAGAGGAAAAGGTTAGGATATATATATTGGATATATATTTGGACTTGGAGGTCCACCTACCGGATCTAGGAATTGGATGGGATCCAATTGATCTTAGAGATCTACCTAGTTAAGTTTCATACAGCTTGTTGGCCAAAGTCAAGGTTGTGTGTTATTTAACGGGATCCTAGCCCACTAGGAAACTGGGTTTCCCGAGTACTCAACATAGGGTTAGAGGCTCACCGAAAAATAGTGGAAGGCCAGTATTAAATTTGCAATTTCGTTTAATACTTTCCAAATACGTGCTTTTAAATTATTTTCGTCGTTATATATTTATATAGTTGGACTAATATTTTATTGTTTTCTTTGAACAATTGGACTGTACCATAACTTCATTTGTAGTTGATTATATAGTTAGATTATAGTAATCATTACATTTGATTATACCCGATATCGTTGATTGAATAGTTAGACTATTGCAATCAAGATGACAGGAAAAATTAGCGTCAGAGACATCGTCATGGGCAATAATGTCTTTAACGGCTCTAATTTTTCAGACTGGGAGATGGATCTCATGATTGTCTTGGGAGCCGAGAAGTTGCTCTATGTCATAGACAGACCTCTCGGGCCTGAGCCTAGACATGAGCGGGTTGTTGATCATGAGCTTTGGAAGACTCACAATGATGACAACTCAACTGCTCAGTATGTCATGCTTGCCGCAATGACCCCCCAATTTCATCGTCAAAATAAGGGATTGGATCTCTACAACATGATGATTGCTGACATCAAACAACTAGGTCAGCTAGGTATAACCTTTGAGGCTGAGACTTCTATAGATTTGATCTTACAGTCTCTGTCTGATTGTTGGGGCGGGTTTATCATGAACTACAATATGATGAACCAAGAGAAGACTCTTGGAGAGTTGATGGCGATGATGAAAGAAGCAGAGCCAGAGCTTCTGAAGGGCAAAGTGCGAGGTGCACTTCACTTCGATATCTCAGAAGGCCAAGGCTTGGCCGAAGGCTTCTGGAGGTGTGAAGAAGAAGAAGAAGAAAAGAAAGGGCAAGGCCAAATCATCAAAGTCTTCTGCGAAGGCAAATGATAAATCCCAAGATGTCTGCCTACAGTTTGGCAAATGGGGTCACTGGAAGCGTGACTTTCGTGAGTACAAGGCACATATGAAGGAAGTGAAGGCGGGCAAGGCTCCGGCTTCAGGTATGTTTGTTATTGAAATAAACATGTCTACTTCTAGTTTTAAAAATTGGATTTTTGATTCTGGATGTGGAACTCATATATGTACTGATGTGCAGGATCTGCGGATTAGCAGGAGACTGGCCTCAGGCGAGATTGACCTACGAGTTGGAAACGGGACCAGAGTTGCTGTTTTAGCTGTAGGGACTTATACTTTGGAACTGCCATCGAGGCATGTACGTACTTTATCAGACTGTTATTATGTACCTAGTTTGACTAGAAACATTATCTCTATATCTTGTTTGACCCAATGCGGGTAAACTTTTGTATTCCGAAACACTGGGTGTTTTGTTTATAAAGATGATTTTGAGATATGTACAACTGATGCTAATAATGGTCTTTATATTTTGAATATAAATTAATCTCAAGCATATAATATGACAAACAAAAGGCTCAAAATGAGTAAAACAGATTAAACTTATCTATGGCATTGTCGTCTGGGACACATTAACAAGACTCGCATATCCACGCTTTCGAAGAGTGGATACATGGATGGATTTGATCTTAATTCATATGATGTCTACGAATCTTGTTTATTAGGCAAGATGCCTAAAACCCCTTTTAGCGGTAAAGTTGTTCGTGCCACTAAACTGTTAGCCCTCGTTCATAGTGGCGTATGTGGGCCCATGTCTAGCCAGGCTAGAGGTGGATATGAATACTTCGTAACCTTTACGGATGACGCATCGCGTTATGGTTATGTGTTTCTTATGAAACACAAATCGGAAACTTTTAGAGTTTCGACACGAAGTAGAAAAACAGACTGGCAAAAGTATTAAAACATTACGGTTGGACCGTGGTGGAGAATACTTGAGCAATGAGTTTCTCGATAACTTGAAAGAGTATCGTATTCTTTCACAGTGGACTCCTCTCGAAACACCTCAATTAAACGGTGTGTCTGAACTGAGAAACCGAACTTTGTTAGACATTGTAAGGTCTATGATGAGTCGTACTGAGCTACCAATTTCCTTCTGGGGATACGCATTGAACAGTGCAATACTTATTTTAAATAATGTTCCGTCAAAGTCTGTTGGACAGACTCCATATGAAATATGGACAGGAAAGAAATCGGGTTTCTCATTCCTGAAGATTTGGGGATGCTTGGCATACGTTAAACGTTTGGATGGTACCAAATTAGAACCCAAATCAGATAAGTGCTTATTTGTAGGTTATCCTAGGGAAACCAAATGATATTACTTCTACAACCCACAAGAGAACAAGGTATTTTTTGCTCTCCATGCGGTTTTCCTCGAAAAGGAATTCCTAAATGCAGTGGTAAGTGGGAGGAAAGTAGAAATCGATGAAAATCATAGTGATATTGTTCCTGGCACCGACTCCTTAACGGAATACGAACAGTTCATCAGGGATGAGACTGTACCACAATCTTCTAATACACAAGAACCGCGTAGATCAGAGAGAGTCAGAAAACAACATGATAGGTATGGGTTTCTGATCTCACCTCATATAGATATTAATCTTATTGAGGATAATGAGCCGGCTACGTCTGATGAAGCGATACAAGGTATCGACTCCACTTTATGGCAAGATCTCATAAAGTCCGAAATGGATTCCATGTATACCAACCAAGTTTGGACACTGATTGATGCACCAGAAGGCGTTAAGCCGATTGGTTGTAAATGGGTCTTCAAGAAGAAGACAGACATGGATGGCAACATACAAATGTACAAAGTTAGGCTTGTAATGAAAGGGTATCGTCAACGAGATGGTGTCGATTACGATGAAATTTTTTCACCTGTTGCCATGATTAAATCCATTCGGATAATGCTTGTTATTACTGCATATTTTGATTATGAAATATGGCAGATGGACGTCAAAACAGATTTCCTTAACGGAAACATTTTGGAGGATGTTTATATGCAACAGCCTGACGGTTTTATCGTACCAAAACATGCAAACAAAGTTTGCAAGTTAAATCGATCCATTTATGGATTGAAGCAAGCATTGCGTTCTTGGAACCAACGTTTTGATGAGATCATAAAAGAATATGATTTCATACAAAACGAAGATGATTCTTGTGTCTATAAGAAGGTTAGTGAGAGTGCACTAACATTTAGTGTCCTTTACCTTGATGATGTATTGCTTATTAGTAATGACATTACCATGCTACAATCGGTGAAAGCTTGGCTTTCATTAAAATTCTCTATGAAAGATCTGGGAGAAGCAGCATTTATTCTGGGAATAAGGATCTATCGGGATAGATCTAGAAAGCTACTTGGACTCTCCCAGAGCTCGTACATTGACGAAGTGTTGAAGAGATTCAACATGGATCAGTCCAAGAGGGGACTGCTTCCAGTGTCACATGGCGTCTCTCTATCTAAAGACATGTGTCCTAAAACTCAAGATGAGAGAGATAACATGAATCAGATCATGTTCGCTTCTGCAGTTGGATCGATCATGTATGTCATGATATGTACCGACCTGATGTCTCGTATGCTTTGAGCATGTGTAGTGATGGTCACTGGATTGCTGTTAAGAACATCCTTAAGTATCTTAGATGAACTAAATATGCTTTCTTAGTCTATAGAGATTGAGAACTTAAGGTGACTGGGTTCACCGATGCAAGTTTCCAAACCGAAAAAGACGACTCTAAGTGGAAATCTGGGTATATATTTTGTTTGAACAACGGAGCAGTGAGCTGGAAATCTTCCAAGCAATAGACTGTTGCTGATTCAACAATAGAAGTGAAATATATTGATGCAGATGAGATAGCAAAAGAAGCAGTTTGGATCCGTAAATTCCTAATTGGATTAGGAGTAGTTCTGTTAGCAGTTGAGCCTGTACCTTTGTATTGTGACAATAACGGGGCTATAGTGCAGGCTAAGGAACCGCGGTCTCATCAAAGATCCAAGCATGTACTTCGATGTTTCCATCTGATTCGTGAGATCATACATCGTGGCGATGTGAAGATCGAAAAGATCGCTTCAAATGACAACATTGCATATCCGCTGACGAAAGCTATTTCTCAGCAGAAGTTTGAGCGACATGTACATAGTTCAGGTGTTAGATACTTGAGTGATTGGCTATGAGCCAAGTGGGAGATTGTTGGACAATTATGACCCATAGCATCACTATTTGTAAAAGACATTGTGGTTTTTGTACGAATTAACTATGTGACAAAGGAAATTGCTATTTTATCATTTTGTAAATGGATTACTTGAATATATATAAATGATAAAAGTCCTTATGATTAGTTCCGGATTAATAAGATATGAGACAGTATTAATCCACGAACGGTTTAATCATTAAATCCATAGTCGTAGTTATCGAGACTGGACATCGATAATGCGGAATAGACTAGTATTACACTTGTGCGCATTATGGAAGCTTAACGGCATAGTTCTCATATATTTAAGTATTGGATATTTATGCAAGTGTGATAGGAGGTTCTGTTAGCCGTTGGACTGGGAACAGCTTCACTCTGGATAGACCCCTCGGAATCCCATTTGGTAATATGACTATATGTCTATGGGAATCTGCATCAGGGTAGGTGTATGTGGTCTTAACTTGAGACTTGCATCGCTAATACTTGTGACAATCAGTACACTTTGGTTTTGGTCATCCGGGGCTTTAACAGGTTATGTGTATGCCTCTTCTAGGTTTACTGAGAATCGTAGTGTATTGGGTGTGATGTCAAGATGGAAGTATCACTTCAGTCATATTGAGAAGATGATCATGCAGGGATATAGAACTAGTACTCTATATGCTGCAGCTATCGGGATAATATGACTAGGTCGTGATTATCTGATTAAAGAGACTAGTTGTTAGTGATCCGATATATGCTTCGTACAGGGCAGACACAATTCCAGCCGCAGATTTAGCATGTGACATCTGATACTGGATCGTAATAAGCAATACATAATATACTATGCCTGATATTGATTATATATTCTTCGTTGAATATTTCTGGAGAATTGGGTAGGCACGGTGCTTTGCTAGAAGCCAACCATGTCTTGTAAATGGGTAAGAACGTGGTACGGGGTACGCACGTGTTCGGATAGTCCGATGATCGTATTTACTGCCAACATATCCAAGGATCTCTTGGGTCGCTTCCCAAAGATTCACCGATGACATTTGACTCGAACAGAATTAATCTGGGATTAGTTATGAGAGAGAGAAAATTAATCTGGGATTAATTACGGTAAGAATTTATCTAGGATAAAATTCAAATAGAAGAGAGAACGCGATTAATTTGGAATTAATCGATTAAATAATATATTGGATATATTAATTGAAATCGGATTTCAAAGCAGAATTAAAATTTGATTTTAATTCGGGCGAACTAATTAATTTGGAATTAATTCGCAAGCGACTTTCGTAATAATTTTGCTAGGTATTATTATTTAATTAAATTGGATTTAATTACGTCGCAACGGAAAATTCGTTTAATCGGATTAAACGAACCCGAGCCCGAAGTGTGTTGGGCAAGCCAACTTGAATTTTGAATTTAAATGGTGGGGCCCACTAACTTACATCAATTGTCAACAAGTTGATGGTGGTAGTTGAGAGCGTATAATGAATCTTACACAACACATTTTGCCTTTTGCTTTTTTGAAAAGCATATCCCAACTTTTGCAAGTTGACTTTTGTAATTTTTTTAGAAACAAAATATCAAAAAACCAAACTCTCTTTTTTCCCCTCATTTTGATGTGAGCATGACTTCTTCCTCTCTTTGATTTTGCTTCAAAAATCAAGCAAACTAGCACTTAAGGAGTCTTGTGAGGTGATAGGGAAACTCACCATTGGGTTGGATTCACTCAAAGAAGGCTTGGAGCTTCAAACAAACAAACAAAATTTTCAAATTCTCAGCTGTTCATTATAAGTAATTTTCTGCAACTTACTTTGTTTTATTCACACATTATCATGACTTAGAGACCTTGGGCATGTCTAGGACTAACTAACAAAACTAAGATGGGATCTTGGAGTGAAGCTTGTTACCATTGGAATCAAGATTGGATTTTGGAGTCAAGCTTGCAAACCTTTGAAGTTCTCCAACCATTTCAACAAAGAGAAGGAGATTGGATCTTTACATCAAGCTTACTAGGTAAGCTTGAACTTCTCTTAAGCTATGTTCTTCATTAGTGAGTTTTCATTAGTGAGACATATAGTGATGAATTATGTATTGGATGCATGATTACATAGCTTAAAGTTGAAATAAGGCTAATAAATTGTGTTAGGATGCTTTGGAAGTATAAACACAATATACTTGTTAATTAGGTCAAATATGTTGATGTTGGACATGAAATAATTAATAAGAGTTTGGAACTCTAGATTAAAGTTTAGAGCTATGGCTACCATTCTAAAATCACTTGACCACCTTTGGGTGAACTAGAATTGTTCATGAGACATTTCATAGGGGGATTCTAAATTATTTTGTGTTTTGATTCAAATAAATACATATATGTATTTAGAATACATGTATGTTAGTTGTATAACATGTGTTTTGGTTGGTTTAGATGTTAAAATTGGTTTTAAGTTATATTGAAATGATAGGAGAAAATTGGAAGTGTTTAGGATTGGTTTGAAGTATAAAAATGCTCACTGCCTAGTGGAGCGTCACGACACTGACCTTTTAGCATCATGACCGATGCTTTCACACGCGTATAACGCAAGCACATGTATCGTTCAAGTAGTATAAAAAGTATCGATCCCACGAGGACTTAATACCTAATCTATTAATTTTATGAGGTCAAATGATTACTAGTATCTAACAGGTTGATTGATTGATTTGAAATGGTGAAGATTTTGAATTTAAAAACAAGTAAATAAAATTGCACGAAAGTAGGTTTAAGAAAATTCAATATTAGGAAACTATCTAGGGTTGTGAATCTTCCAATATCATTTTAAAGATCAAATGGTTATTTCATTTTTGTGTAATATATCGGTTTACTAACCTGAAACACTAAATTATGCGAAAGCCTCTGTCAACGGACAGACGTAAATACTCAGTATAACCTAATTGAACCATATGTCTATGTCAACCAAATTACCTGGATTCATTAAGTTTAAGTTCCAATTATGGCTACCCCAGCCCGACAGGTATATGTCTATCATTTAAGGAAATCTATTAAAGGGTTATTTATCCTCAAGGAAGATCGTGGGCTATTAAGTCTAAGGCTGAAACCTAAAATTCCTTTGTCAAGTTTATTTTAGATTAACCAGATCAATCTTATTAGTGGCCAATTAACAAGACGCATTAAGCTTAAGACTTAATAAGTAAACCTTTAAATTACCCAAACTATAAAATAACCCCTTATAAACTGGTGATATTAGAATTCATCACAACCCTAGATAACTAACTTAGTTACGACACATAACTAGGGCTAGTAAAAACTTAAAAATAAAAGACATAAATTACAATGCTGAAAAGTAAATGCGGTAAAATAAATACTGAAAAGTAAAATTATAATAAAATAAAATGCTAAGGTAAAAGGATATACTTTTACTACTACTAATTTAGATATCTCCCTTAATATAATATATTAACTTGTGATTATATTACCAACCAGCCATATAAGGGGTAACCTGATTATGTCAAATTAAGTCCGACCAGCCATATAGGCGGTATCAAATTTGTCAATAAACCTGCCATATATAGGCAGTAAGAAAGTTTAATTACCAACCGACCAATCTGGCAGTACCCTTGTTTAGTCAGATTAAAACCAGTTTATAAATTATTACCAACCGGCCAATATAGCGGTATCCTCATTAAGTCAAATTTTAAATAGTGAATATATTATAATTAAGGGAGATTAATCTAAATAGCAATAGTAAAAGAATTACCTTTCACCCTAGCAGGGGGAAGTTACCTCCTCATGGTTGAATATTAAAAACTGTAAAAGTAAAGAAAGTAAATTACTATTACTATTACAGAATGTAATTAAAATTAATTACAAAACTGAAATTAAAATAAACTAGATAGAAAACTCTCTATTTACATCAGAGAATTCAGAGAGGAAGGTACATCTGAAACTGAAATTTCGAGCTCTATTTATAGGCATCAATAAGCCCAGCGCGTCGCGACGCGCACGTTTCTTCTTGCGTCGCGCCGCGCTGATGTGTCAATGCGTGATTGGTCCGTTTCAGATTCTTATCTGCCACGTGGCAATTTGGATAAATGAGTCAATAATTGAGCTGATGTGGCGATGACATGGCGAAAGTGATTATCTGCACCGTAGGATTACGACACGTGGCACGCTGTGATTGGCTGATAATGACGTGGCTGACATGTGGCAGGTTGACTCGGTCTTCTGCTGACATGGCGATGATGTGGCTGACACGCGTGATGACACGTGTCGACACTTGGCGATGGTGATTGTCGGCACCATAAGATGATGACACGTGGCACGGTACACGTTAGTAGATCGGCTGTGATTGTGACACGTGGCACGGCGCACGTTAGCAAAGTCAAACTTCTCATATTCTGACACGTGGACCCGGCGCACGTTAGGCGTCGCGACGCGCCAATTTACAAAAATGCCCTTTTGTGTTTTTTTCACTGTTTTGGCCCCAAATCACCTCCAGAATGTCCTGAAACTTTATTTATCTACAAATTAACACAAAACACATCATAATATTCACAAAACTCTAGAAATTATACAAAATATTAAGTTAAATGAGTGGGAAATAATGATATAATTACCACTCATCACACCCCCAAACCTAACATTTTGCTAGTCCTCGAGAAAAACACGAAATAAAATAACATAAAAATAAAATTAAGCTAAGCCACTTTCGTAGGGATCACGGTTGCATTTAGCGTATGCAACAAGCCTTTAAACCCCTAGGTGTCCCTAGTGGACGAGTTGTAGTCTCGTGAGGGTTTACAACAATGATACCCACAAACATTTTACAAGAGTAAAAAGATAGTGAAATTAATGCACAAAAAAGCAAAAAGACAAGAGAAAATAGAATAAAGAAGTTAGTGACTAATCAGGTGAAACTTCTACTCCAAGTTGCTAGTTGTTTTCTTTCTTTCTAAATTATCGAATAAGTATATTCTCCGATTATATTTACCATTCTCCATATAGACAGGAAACAAAATATTAATCAACTCATTTTTGCCCACAACAATCTCAAATGCAGTTGATAAGAGAGTAATATTTTTGTCCTAAAGTTTTATCAGAATTCACACCTTTTTACAGCAATGGAATAATTTTTCTGATTTTTCTGATTTTTTTTCTTTGATTTTTTTTTTATATACAATATCTTCCATCTATGTAGTGAGTGTTGGGTCGGTGACTCCCAAACCAGTTGGCTTTAGGGCACCAGGTGTTAAGACACCCCTACGGACTTAATTACTCAACCTTCAGATATATATATATTTTGTAGCATCTTTGATCCATGTAGCGAGCTTTGGGCCAGTGACTCCTAAACCAGTTGGTTTTAGGGCACTAAGTGTTAAAACACCCATACGGACTTAATAACTCGGATCTCAGACGTTTTTTTTTTACTCCAATGCTTTTCATAGATGCTTCCTCCAATTAAACTAGAGCACTGAATATTACAAACTTTTCAATTACAGCTCATGTCTTTATGTTTACATGCATGTTGATAATATCTGCCAACTGAGCATATGAAGATCCATTTTAGTCAGTATTATGGAGAATCACATATTAAATAATTCAAAAGGAAATAAATAAAAATTAACTTGTTTCGAAAATGGGTTGAAATACGTATCAGGAGTGGGAACTCCTTACATAGCTATCTCTCACCAATTTCACATTTTTAGTCAAAATAAAAACAAAAACGCAAAATATTTTTGTAATTTTTGAAAAAATTTCAATTTTTTTGTATTTTTCGAAAAATTTTGGACTAAATATAAAAACAACACACAACTAAAAACAAGATACTGATCAACTAATTCCCTCCCCCAAACCTAAATGAGACATTGTCCCCAATGTCTTAAACAGTAGAAGAAGAGCTTAGAAGATAGTAACTGTTTAACTAAAATTCTACACAAAAAGTCAAAGGTTAAGATCCATATTAATCTGATGCCTCTTACCACGATCGTCCTCGGACCAATTTATCTTTGAAATGATAGGGTCAATTTGTGGTTCATAGGCTAAGATTTGGTCAATTAGATATGGAGCAGTTCTGGCAGTGAAGAGAAGTTTTTTTAAAAGTTTTGACACGAACCCATTTCTCCGGGCATCATCAAGAAACACACAAAGAAAATCATAAAATCCTTCAACGTTGTACAGTCCAAGCGATTTCTGGAGTATGTTCAGGTTCACCCAAGATAACACTGTAAAAATTTCCTCCAATGTACCCAAGCCACCTGGCAAAGCAATAAAAGCATCAGCACGGTTAATCATTTCTACCAATCGTTCAGACATACCTGGCACGATCAGTTCCTCTCCATTTGATGGTCTAATAAGATTTGCTTCTGCCAAGGGTTTTGGGATGATTCCCAAAACGTGACTGCCTCCCTCCTGTACAGCTTTTGAAACGATCCCCATAAGTCCAAGATTGCCTCCGCCATATACTAAGTGCATATTCCTTGCAGCTAAGACTCGACCCAATTCTTGTGTTGCTTCTATGTATTGTGGCTTAACACCAAAACTAGTACCGCAAAACACACAGATGTTTTCAACTCGTCTTCTTGAAGTGGTTTCCATGTTTTACTCTGGATGTCTTCAAAAGTGTAATGATGAGTTGAATTTATAACACCTGAAAAGGGTGAGTAAAATAATAGCACTAGTACCTGCCAATCGGACTTGTGCTTCAATTACCCAACGAATGTCATTAGGAACACCATGGATCGTTAGTAATCTCATTTGTTCCAGGCGAGCTTTGTAAACTTTCATCAGAGATTTTTTAGGGAGATAAGGAAATTACTTGTGAAGATTTGCGAGAGCTTCTTCCATCGTAAAATGACTTTACCTGCAAAAATTAAACACACAAAAATAAAACACACCAGATCACAATATATACACAAATTTCATGGGTTGCCTCACTGCTAGCGCTAAGTTTAACATCATCAGCTAGATGTGACTTCTCGAATGTTAGGCTGGATCTAAAAGTGTGACACTTTCTTTTTATCGCTCAAATGATTCTCCCCAGTAGTTCTTGACACGCTGACTGTTAACCTTGAATGTTTCGTTGGTGTTGGGATCCAGTAACTCAACAGCTCCATATGGAAAAACCTGAGTGATCACAAATGGACCTGACCACCTTGATTTCAACTTTCCAGGGAAAAGTTTCAACCGTGAATTGTACAACAACACTTGCTGTCTTGGTTCCAATTGTATGTGCACTATTTTTTGATCATGCCATTTCTTGGTCTTTTCTTTGTACAATCTGGCATTCTCATAAGCCTATAAGCGAAATTCCTCCAATTTGTTGAGTTGGTGAAGTCGTTTCTCTCCTGCAGCTTGTGAATCAAGATTCAACTTCTTCAGTGCCCAGTACGCCTTATGTTTAAGCTCAACTGGCAGATGACATGCTTTCCCAAACACCAATCGATATGGGAAAATACCAATGGGTGTCTTGTAAACTGTTCGATAGGCCCATAATGCGTCATCCAGTTTTGTTGACCAGTCCTTCCTTGTTGATCCAACAGTTCTCTCCAAGATTCTTTTGATTTCTCTGTTTGAAACTTCAACCTGTCCATTTGACTGTGGATGATAAGCAGTGGCAACCTTGTGAGTAACTCCGTATTTGTATAGGAGTGCATCAAAATATCTGTTGCAGAAATGTGAGCCACCATCACTAATAATTACCTGAGGTGCTCCGAACCGAGTGAAAATGTTCTTTTTCAAGAATTTGATCACCACTTTTGAATCATTGGATGGTAGTGCAATTGCTTCAACCCATTTGGAGACGTAGTCTACAGCAACCAGGATGTACAGGTTTCCGAATGATGGAACAAAGGGTCCCATGAAATCTATACCCCACACATCGAATATCTCAACTTCCAGAATGTTTTGCAATGGTCCTTCATTTCTTCTCGAAATATTCCCCATTCTCTGGCACCTATCACATTGAAGAGCAAACAAGTAAGCATCTTTAAAAAATAATGGGCCAGAACAAACCTGATTGTAGGACTTTGGCTGCAATTTTGTTTCCGCTGAAGTGTCCGCCATATGGTGATGAATGACAATGCTGCAAAACACTGTTGACGTCCTCATGTTGAACACAACGCCTCAGTAATTGATTAGCACAACATTTGAACATGTACGGCTCATCCCAGACATAGTGCTTGACTTCTTTGAAGAATTTCTTCCTTTGCTGAGTTTTCCATTCCAACGGCCATTTTCCTGATACAATGAAGTTGACATAGTCAGCATATCAATGGACATCCTGTTGTTTCATGGCAAACATCTATTAATCTGGAAAAGTTTCTTTGATTGTAAGTTCTTTTCCAGCTGTTTCTCCATTCTCAAGCCTCGATAGATGATCTGCCACTTGGTTCTCTGTCCATTTCCTGTCTCTGATCTCCACGTCAAATTCTTGCAGAAGAAGTATCCAACGGATCAATCTGGGTTTGGCATCTTTCTTCGTGATCAGATATTTGATTGCAGAATGATCTACGTAGACCACCACTTTGGGACCCAGCAGATAGGAGCGAAATTTGTCAAAAGCATCCACAACTGTGAGCAACTCTTTTTCAGTGGTTGTGTAGTTGAGTTGAGCTTCAGTCAAATTTCTGCTAGAGTAGTAAATGGTGCTGAAAATCTTTGCTTTGCGTTGTCCTAAAACTGCACCTACAGCAAAATCACTAGCATCGCACATCACCTCAAATGTAAGGGTCCAGTCTGGTGCTACAATGATGGGGGCAGAGACCAGCTTCTGTTTTAAGATCTCAAAAGCTTCATGGCATTCTTTGGTGAAGTTGAAAGACACATCTTTTTCCAGAAGATTGCATAGAGGTTTAGCAATCTTGTAAAAGTCTTTGATAAATCTCCTGTAAAAACCTGCATGTCCAAGAAAACTCTGAATCCCTTTGACTGATGTTGGTGGAGGTAATTTCTCAATTGTTTCGATCTTTGCTTTGTCTACCTCGATTCCCTTTTGTGAGATCTGATGTCCAAGAGCAACACCTTCTTGCACCATGAAGTGGCATTTCTCCAAATTGAGTACCAGGTTGGTATCTTCACATCTTTGTAACACTTGTTCCAAATTTTGCAAGTAGTGGTCAAAAGAGTCTCCAAACACAGAAAAATCATCCATGAATACCTCCATACTCTGCTCCAGCATGTCTGAGAAGATGGCCATCATGCAACGCTGAAAAGTGGCAGAGGCATTACATAATCCAAATGGCATCCTACGGAAAGCAAAAGTACCATAGGGACATGTAAAGGTAGTTTTCTCCTGATCTTCTGGTGCGATAGCAATCTGATTGTACCCTGAATATCCGTCCAGAAAACAATAGAACTCATGTCCCGCCAGTCTGTCCAGCATTTGATCAATGAATGGTAGCGGAAATGGTCATTTCTCGTGGCTTTGTTCAGCTTTCGGTAGTCCATGCATACTCTCCATCCAGTCACCGTTCTGGTTGGAATTAGCTCGTTCTTTTCATTTGTGACTACAATGATTCATTCTTTCTTTGGCACACACTGCATAGGACTCACCCAAGTGCTGTCTGAAATGGGGTAAATGATGCCAGCATCCAACCATTTGATGATTTCTTTCTTCACGACTTCCTGCATGATTGGATTGAGTCTCTGTTGATGCTCCACTGTAGGTTTGTACTCATCGTTCATCAAGATCTTGTGCATGCAAAATGATGGACTAATGGCTCGAATGTCTGCTATAGTCCACCCAATGGCTCTTTTGTGCTCTCGTAATAATCTCAGAAACTTTTCTTCCTGCTCCAATGTTAGTGAAGAAAAAATAATAACAGGTAATTCAGAAGAGTTTCCAAGAAATGCATACCTGAGATGGCTCGGTAGTAAATTCAGCTCCAGCTGTGGTGGTTCTTCAATCGAAGGCTTGATTCGATCTTTCTTTGGCAGTTCCAGGCTTTCCATTTGTGGTGTCGCTTTGAATCGGAATGGTTTGTCAAGGTAGTTGATACATTCCAGGATTTCAACATCTAGCTCGTTGTCAGTCATGTTGGTGATGCAAGCTTCAAGTTTTTCCGTGGGGGTTGTATCAGTATCCTGAACGATACCATCAACAACATCAATTCTGAAACATTCTTCTTCCTTTTCATCGCTCGGGAATTTCATGGCTTTGAAAAAATTGAAAGTAACTTCTTGGTCCTGAACTTTCATAGTTAGTTCTCATTTTTGTACATCAATCACAGTTCGTCATGTCGCCAAGAATGGTCTTCCAAGGATGATAGGTACATCTTTGTCTTCTTCCATGTCAATGATAATGAAATCTGCTGGAAGAATGAGTTTATCGACTTTGACCAGCACATATTCAACAACACCTCTTGGAAATACAAGCGTTCGATCAGCAAGTTGTAGTGAGACTGTGGTAGGCATTGCTTCTATAATTTGCAGTTTCATGTAAATATAAAAAGGCATCAAATTAACACTTGCAGCTAAATCACATAAAGCCTTACCGATGTAATGTTCTCCAATGGTGCATGGGACAGTAAAACTGCCAAGATCTTTCAACTTTGGGGGAATTTTCCTTTGAATGATGGCACTGCATTCTTCCATCAATGCTACTGTCTCGTAATCTCCCAATCTCTGTTTTCGTGAAAGAATATCTTTCATGAATTTGACGTAGCTGGGCATTTCTTCTAAGGCTTCTGCGAATGGAATGTTGATATGCAGCTTTTTGAACACCTCCAGGAATCGAGCAAACTGCTTGTCCAGTTTGATTTTCTGAAGTCGTTGTGGAAAAGGTGGAGGTGGAGTGATCTGATCTTTTTCTTTTTCCTCCATATGTGGAACTGCATCTTTTGGAACTTCCTCAATTGTTGCCTTGATTCCAACATCTTTGTTGATTTCAGTACCGCTTTTCAAGGTGATGGCTTGACATTGCTCCTTCCATCGGTTCCTTGGATTTGGTTATGTGCTGTTGGGAAGATTTCCTGGCGGTCTGTAACTCTGAGCATTGGCCAGTTGTCCAATTTGATTCTCCAGTGCTTTGATAGAAGCTGATTGGCTCTGAAAGATAGCATCATATGCTGCTTGTTGCTTTTTGAACATCTCTGCAATCCATTCTTTCATTTCTGGTTCTTTTTCATGTTCATGGCCTTTGTTCTGTTGCTGGAATCTAGGTGGTGGATAGTTCTTTTGCCCTGAATTGTTGCCCCATGAAAAATTCGGATGATTCCTCCACCCTGGGTTGTAGGTGTTGGAATATGGATTGTTCCCCTGTCTATTGAAATTGTTGACAAAATTCACCGTCTCTTCAAGTAAATTTGGTTCTGGTACTCCTCCATATGGTGAACTTGTGGATCCAGTGGTAAGAGTCTCCATGAATTTGCATATCTGATCCAGTTTGGCGTTGACTGCTGTATTGGCTCCAACTTCATAAATTCCTGCAATTCTTTGGATCATGCTCATTTCTGTTGGCCACAAGGAATTGTTGTTGGCCATTTCTTCGATTAGGTCCCATGCTTGATCTTCTCATTTTGCCATTAAATCTCCTCCAACAGCAGCATCGATTGTGGTTCTCATCAGTCCAGAAAGTCCATTATTGAAAGTTTGGACTTGAAGCCATTTTGGAATCTCATGGTGAGGACATTTTCGGAGAAAATCTTTGTACCTTTCCCAAGCTTCGTAGAGAGTTTTCGAGTCTTGTTGTACATAGGATGTGATTTCATTCCTCAGCTTTCCAGTTCTGGCTGGTGGAAAGTACTTTGTAAGAAATTTGGTAGCTAAAGTGTTCCAAGTTGTGATGGAACCTGCTGGTAGTGAATGTAGCCAAGCTTTAGCTCTGTCTTTCAAGGAGTATGGAAAAAACACGCAGTCTCATTGCTTCTTCAGCTTCTCGGTTGTAATTAAAAGTGTCACAAACTTCCAGGAAGTTGCTGATGTGGGTATTAGGATCTTCAGTTGCTTTTCCCCCAAACTGTACCGACTGCTGAATCATCTGAATGCATGATTTGATGTCACACGCATTTGCTGGTAAATGAGGAAGTACAATACAGGAAATGAAGCCGTCGACCACCGGAATGGTTCTGTCTCGAATGGGTATTGGTGGTGCAACCTCCAAAGGTTCAGGTTCCATGTTGATAATTTCTTCTTGGCCTTCTCGTCTTTCCCTTCTCAACTGTCTGATGGTTTTTCAATTTGTGGGTCAAGCGGTCGGAGTTCAAAGCTTCTTATTCGTCTCATGTAGTTTCTGATAACCTGAAACACAAGAAAACAAAAACAATAAGTAAAAAGAAATTAGATACAAGTAACGTATCTAACCCCAAAACTAATAGTGAAAGATAAATAAGTCCCCGGAAACGGCGCTAAAAACTTGACCGGTGCTTTCACACACGTATAATGCAAGCGCACGTATCGTTCAAGTAGTATAAAAAGTATCGATCCCACGAGGACTTAATACCTAATTGTAGACAACAGAAATCGGCGACGCTGTTCTAGGCTCAGGGCCTAGTTGGGAGTACGAAATAACATGGAGTCGCCACCCGGTGTGAACCGGGAAAATGATTTAAGGCCGCACTCACCCCTCGCAAGGGAAGACCTCAAACCGTTGGGTTCGGAATGGTCCCTTACTTATGTCGTTTGTAATGAATGGATTTGTGCAATATTAATCAAAACTACTTAACATACATGTACAATGATAACTCAACCTAATTCACATTCATAAAAATAAATCTTACATTTAAATTCACATGCTTCGAAAGTAAGTCTTTATTAACATACAACACTTAAAATACATATACAAAAATAAACATGTGGGCCAGTAACTTGGCCACTGCTAATGTAGGACCTCGCATACCCGATTAGACGTATCTGACGTCAACCGAATACGCCGCGTCCGTAACAGTAAAGTAACAAAGGGTGCCCTCAGGTCTTACCTTTTGGTCGCTGTCCGGGAGTGCGTTCCGCGGTGCCGGAAGGGTTATCATTCCACTGTTTTCAATGTCCGCTATTTCCGCTGTTTTGTCCGGGTTCGCCGTTTTCACTGTTTCGCTCGAATTCTTATTCTCTCTCTTGGGTTATCTTGGATCATTTTGGGCCAATTTGCGTGTGCATGGTTAAGGTTTCAGGGGTTGTTTGGGCAGTGTTTTGTGACAATTTTTGGAGGATTTTGGGGCTGTTTCTTATGCATGCAAGTGGTCGGTTTTAGAGTTAGTAGTCTAGTTCTCGGCAGTGAATGGAAGGTGATGAGTGTTGCCGTGGCTGGGGTGGTTGGTCTCGGCATTGGCTAGGGTTTCATGCAAGGAGGTGCTGGTGTGAGGGTGTGCTCGGCATGTCAGTGGGTGAATGGCTCACGGCTAGGGTTTAGGGCATGATAGTGGATGAGGTGTGGCCTCGGCAGTTGGCAGTGTGGTGGAGTGTGCAGTGAGGGTTCGACCAGGGTAATTTTGATGGCTAAGGGCATGAAGCAAAGGTCAGTTTGGTGATGGTTTGTGCTCGGCATTCAGGGTTCATGTATGGTTCTCGGCCAGGGGGTTATTAACATGTATGGAGGGCAGTGGGCATGGGGGGTTGTCCACGTGAATTGGTCTCGGCATTGGTCAGTTTGGTGATGGAGCAGTGTTCGGTCAGTGAGCTGTGATAGAGGATGATCAGGCTGTCCCTGGGAGATGCCGAGAGCTCCTTGTGCTGTGGTGATCCCTGGTTGCCGAGCTATTTGGTTCATTACAGTGGCCGAATCATCCTTGGCCGAGCAGAAGATGATGAGCTCAGAAGGTGCAGATGTTGTTGATGACAATGATCATGGATGAAGGGCGTGAAGAGAGTGATCTTGATGAGGTGTGGCCAGTTGTGTCGTGATTGATGGAGATCAAGGGTTCCAGAATTGATGGTGGTGGTGTCGTGGCTAGGGCTGATCAGTGCCGAGAAGAAGAGATCAAGGGGTATGTGAAGTTGATCATGATGAAGATCGATGATTCTCCTTGATGAAGGGCCGAGAAGAAGATTAGGGTTGCCGTGAAAATGATGATAGGAGATGATGAGAGTGGTGTACAGTGGGTGTTAATGGCATGAGGTATTGAAATGGCTTGTTCGGCAGTTGATGATTATGTCTTGGTGAGTTGATGAAGATGAATGTGATGGTGCCGAGAGGTTCACGTGATTATGGCCAGTGAATATGCATGGGCTTCAGGGTAAAGGTCAGTGGCGTTGGTGATCAAGATGAAGGTTCAGTGGGTGGATGTTTTGATGACCATGCCGAGAAGGGGTGCAGTTCGTGAGGATGCCCAGTGATGAAAGGGTTCCCCTTGCATGAATGATTGATCAATGATTAATGGTGAGCTGGGTGCATGATTGAAGGAGAAGAATGAGGCGTTTTAGGCTAAAAACCAAAAAATATTCGGTGGAATTGATTGAGGTTTGACAATGATGGATTTGGTTTTTTCGTTTGTTGTGTGGAGTTGGTGGTGATCAAAAATGGTGATGGGAGGGAAGTTTGTTGGTTTGTTAATTGTCAAAATGGGCGGCTTGCATGTGAAAGGTTGGTGAGGGGTTCACGTGGGGAAGAAGACAATTGGTGTGGGGGAATTGTTTGGTACGTGGGGCATGGTGCATTTTGAGTTTGTTATTGTATTTTTGTTTGAATTATTTGTTTATTTTTGTTAAAGTTGTTATTTAATTGGTTGGTAATTTTTAATAATTTAATTTAATTCAAATTAATTTAATTGGTTGGTAGATTTTAATTTTGCATGGAAGTTAAAGGGTCACAAGCAAGGAAAATTAGAGAGAGAGAGAATATGTGTGAGAAAGAGCGAGGAAAAGGTTCCGAGCGAATGATGATTTTGAAACGAAAATGCGACGACAAAACCCGAAGCAAAACGAGCGAATAAAATCCACCAAAATGTCAATTCCTGACCATGGGCTTCAGGGTAAAGGTCAGTGGCGTTGGTGATCAAGATGAAGGTTCAGTGGGTGGATGTTT
The DNA here is from genome assembly GCA_019454045.1 of Zanthoxylum bungeanum. NCBI lineage: Eukaryota > Viridiplantae > Streptophyta > Magnoliopsida > Sapindales > Rutaceae > Zanthoxylum > Zanthoxylum bungeanum. The sequence goes on from SKCR01047750.1 coordinate 47,215, forward strand.
TGATGACCATGCCGAGAAGGGGTGCAGTTCGTGAGGATGCCCAGTGATGAAAGGGTTCCCCTTGCATGAATGATTGATCAATGATTAATGGTGAGCTGGGTGCATGATTGAAGGAGAAGAATGAGACGTTTTAGGCTAAAAACCAAAAAATATTCGGTGGAATTGATTGAGGTTTGACAATGATGGATTTGGTTTTTTCGTTTGTTGTGTGGAGTTGGTGGTGATCAAAAATGGTGATGGGAGGGAAGTTTGTTGGTTTGTTAATTGTCAAAATGGGCGGCTTGCATGTGAAAGGTTGGTGAGGGGTTCACGTGGGGAAGAAGACATTGGTGTGGGGGAATTGTTTGGTACGTGGGGCATGGTGCATTTTGAGTTTGTTATTGTATTTTTGTTTGAATTATTTGTTTTTTTGTTAAAGTTGTTATTTAATTGGTTGGTAATTTTTAATAATTTAATTTAATTCAAATTAATTTAATTGGTTGGTAGATTTTAATTTTGCATGGAAGTTAAAGGGTCACAAGCAAGGAAAATAGAGAGAGAGAGAATATGTGTGAGAAAGAGCGAGGAAAAGGTTCCGAGCGAATGATGATTTTGAAACGAAAATGCGACGACAAAACCCGAAGCAAAACGAGCGAATAAAATCCACCAAAATGTCAATTCCTGACTTTCCCTTTCCGACGACCGCTTTCCGCAACTTCCGTAACTAAAAAGTAGTGCCTCCATACGAGGCTCATCATTGGGCTGGTATGCAAAATGCAATGCCTACAGTCGCCCCCACTTTGATGGGATTTGTTCAGTGTGTGCCAGTGACAATCCTATCAAAGTTCGTGCAATGCATTTTTACTTACCTGGCTCGCCAGCTGCCACCTGGCTTACCTGCTGCTTCAAACTGAGTTGATGATGCAGTGGACCTCGATCCTGGGACGCATCCCAATACCTGCAATTGACAAAATGGACCTCGGCCCGGGGACGCATCCCCAAAATGGAATATATGATACAGTGGGTCTACGACCCTGGGACGCATCCCAATAATTGCAACCGACAACGGGGGTCTCGACCCTGGGACGCATCCCAATACCGCTGACAAAATGGGCCTCAGCCCGGGGACGCATCCCCAAAATGGAATATATGATGCAGTGGGTCTACGACCATGGGACGCATCCCAATAACTGCAACCGACAACGGGGGCCTCGACCCTGGGACGCATCCCAATACCGCTGGCAAAATGGGCCTCGGCCCGGGGACGCATCCCCAAAATGGAATATATGATGCAGTGGGTCTACGACCCTAGGACGCATCCCAATAACTGCAACCGACAACGGGGGCCTCGACCCTGGGACGCATCCCAATACCGCTGACAAAATGGGCCTCGGCCCGGGGACGCATCCCCAAAATGGAATATATGATGCAGTGGGTCAACGACCCTAGGACTCATCCCAATAACTGCAACCGACAACGGGGGCCTCGACCCTGGGACGCATCCCAATACCGCTGACAAAATGGGCCTCGCCCGGGGACGCATCCCCAAAATGGAATATATGATGCAGTGGGTCAACGACCCTAGGACTCATCCCAATAACTGCAACCGACAACGGGGGCCTCGACCCTGGGACGCATCCCAATACCGCTGACAAAATGGGCCTCGGCCCGGGGACGCATCCCCAAAATGGAATATATGATGCAGTGGGTCTACGACCCTGGGACGCATCCCAATAACTGCAACCGACAACGGGGGCCTCGACCCTGGGATGCATCCCAATACCGCTGGCAAAATGGGCCTCGGCCCGGGGACGCATCCCCAAAATACTGTTGATAATTGAGAATTGAGTTGGTCATGCCGTACCTGGCAGAACTGATCTGATACAGAATTGTGGGTTTCGTCTCCATGGGTCATGTTCCCGAATCTGATGTGAAGGTCTTGTTCCCCTTTTGAGTTGAGGGTCTTGTTCCCTGAACTGTACTGAATGTGGGCTTTATTCCCGAACTGTATTGGATGTAGGCTTTATTCCCGAACTGTACCGAATGTGGGCTTTATTCCATGAATTGAGCTAAATGCAGGCTTTCTTCCTGAACTGTACTGAATGTGGGCTTTATTCCCGTATTGAGCTGAATGCAGGCTTTCTTCCTGAACTGTACTGAATGTGGGCTTTCTTCCGGAACTGTACTGAATGTGGGCTTTATTCCCGTATTGAGCTGAATGCAGGCTTTCTTCCTGAACTGAACTGGATGCAGGCTTTATTCCTGAACTGTACTGAATGTGGGCTTTATTCCCGAGCTGAACTGAATATAGGCTTTCTTCCTGGACTGTGTTGAATATGGGCTTTATTCCCCTGATTGTAATGAATGTGGGCTTTATTCCCCAACTGTGTTGACTGTGTGGCTTTGTTCCTGAATTGTATTGACTGTGGGCTTTGTTCCCTAATCTGAGCTAATTGTGTGGCTTTAGCCCCTCAAGCTGATACTGATGAAGTGGGTTACAACCCTGGGACGCATCCCTCAAAACTGCTGATACTGATGAAGTGGGTTACAACCCTGGGACGCATCCCCAAAACTGCTGATACTGATGAAGTGGGTTACAACCCTGGGACGCATCCCCAAAAATGTTACTGATGCTTATGCTGAATGTGGGCCTCAACCCTGGGACTCATCCCCAAACAGGTGCTGATGTGGGCCTCGCCCCCAAGCTAATACTGATGTGGGCCTCGCCCCCGACTGATACTGATGTGGGCCTCGCCCCCTACTGATACTGATGTGGGTCTCGCCCCCTACTGATACTGATGTGGGTCTCGCCCCAAACTGATACTGATGTGGGCCTCGCCCCAAACTGATATGGGCCTCGCCCCAAACTGATACTGATGTGGGGCTTCGCCCCCAAGCTGATATGATATTCTACCTCACACATTACACCATCTCTCACGAGATAATCTTTGATAGATAGACATATTTTTGTCCTCAACGAATGCTTTCGCGTCGAAACCGAAGAACCTTCAAAGTACTCGACATACTCAAGTCCAATCATCTGAATGGGTGATCTGAGCTAGACTCCATGTGTGTGTGTGCTAAGGCTCTTTCGCAGCTTATTCCTTAAGTAAGCCAACTTGGTGATTTCGTTTCAGAGAATCGAACCAATGGGTCTAACCAACCTGGATGTCTTGATCACATTCTGTGATTACTTCAGCATACTCAACATGATATGATTTTCATCTTTTTCTTTTGTCTCTTTCTTTTCATTTTCTTTTCTCTTTTTTCTTCTCTTTTTTTTTCTTTTTTTTTCTTTTCTTTTTCTGACACACCTACCCTTTAAGGTAGCATTTCTCCTCATGGTGGTCTTAATACTCGCCCATGGGTAGCTTCACGCTTATCGGTTATAGGCGGTCTATTTTTTTTCTTTCATATTTTCTTTTCAGAGACTTTTTCTTTATTTCCAACCATATCATATATCATAGCATCGGTAAACCAGGGTGGACACCCAGGCAAACGGTCATTCACTAATACATCATCTCTTCAACTAGTCACCTCGATAACTACTCAGGTTTCTACAGCTAGGATTCTGTAATCAAGTGCTCGTGAGTCTAACTGAGATCAATCCATTCAGGATACTGGAAGAGAGCGTGTCTCGCACTTATCGTTTCTAGGGTTTCCCCCTACAACATTCAATGTCATCACCGGACATATGTCTAACTATCAAAGACTTCTCTCACTCAATATTTTTTTCTTTTCATTCATTTTTTTTCATTTTTTTCTCTTTTTTTTTTACTCATTTTTTTTCTTTTTTTTTTCTTTTTTTTTTCATCAATTAAAATAAAACATAAACTTCCAAATAGGCCTTGGAATACCTGGTCAGCAGGGCACATCACCGATTCAGATCAATGTCCAGTCTGCGCTTCTTGCCACGATCACCATCTGTCCATTCCAATTTGGAGAGGATAGGGTCGAGCTTCGGTTCAAAAGCTAGGATCTGGTCAATCAACTCTTCGGCCTTTGTCGCAGTCAGGAAAATATCTTCCACAGATTTGGTGACGAACTCATGTCTCTTGGCTTCCGCGAGAAATACAAACAGAAAATCGAAGAAGTGCTCAATATTAAGCAACCCGATGGGTTTCCGATGAATGTTTAAATGCGCCCATGATGCTACGGTGAATATTTCTTCAAGGGTACCAAGTCCACCTGGTAACGCAATAAACGCATCCGCAGTATTTATCATTTCATGGAGTCGTTCAGACATACCTGATACGATGCGTTCATCTCCATTTGTTGGTCCAATTTCGTCCGCCAAAGGTCTTGGGATGATTCCCAAAACATGACCGCCCCTTTCCTGAACGGCTTTTGAAATGATTCCCATTATCCCAAGATTGCCACCGCCATATACTAGGTGCATGTTCTTCTCAGCTATGACTCGCCCCAATTCCTTTGCAGCCTCAATGAATTCTGGCTTATTACCAGTGTTGGATCCACAGAAAACACAAATTTGCTTAACTCGCTGTTGTGAGGTTGCTTCCATTTTTTTTTCTCTTTTACTTTGGATATATGTCTGATCGTGTTGAGGAGAGCAATGACGAGCTGAATTTATAGGACCTGCAAAAGAGGTGAACAATAATTGCAATAACGATGGTTAGTTAAACCACAAAAGGAGTCGTCATAAGTCAAAAAGGTTACTGGATCCTGTCTGCGAAAACAACGAGAGAAATCGTGAGATGTCAAAAAGTTGTGGAATCGTTCCATGAAAATAACAGAAAATAACAAAGGAGATCGTGATATGTCAAAAAGCTGTGGATTCTTTCCACGAAAATAACAGAAAATACCAAAAGAAGTCCTAAAATGTCAAAAAGTTGTGGATCCCTTCCACCTCAACATGTCATGAAAGGTCACAAAAGTTATAGATTCTGTCTACAAAAATTCCAAAACAAGTCACGAAAGGTCAAAAAGTCTGGATCATACTTACGAAAATAACAGAAAATAACAAAGCCAAAGCAATAATTAAGGTAAAGGAATTGTGTACTCAATACGTTGCTCGCTTGGTATAAATTCATTAAGGTGCGTCTCATGAATTCTTTCCTTACTCTGCCACCACTAATGAATTAGTTCTCATTCTTGTGATTGCCCAAACACCATTCCATCTGTCTTAACATGCTCCGCCTTTGTTTTTGCCTACAAAAATAACACACAAAATTAAAAACTCAACAACATGTATACACAAAACATGAAAACAGAAATCGCAACAAAGTGCACTGGTTGCCTCCCTGTTAGCACTAAATTCATCGTCTTCAGCCAGACATGACCGAAATCCTTCCGTCAAGGTGGCTTCATCGCTGTCTTTAGTGCTTTTGCCGCTTTTTAATTTTTGATGTTTTCTTTTTTTTTCTTTAAACCTGCAAATACAAAACAAAAAAATAAAGGCATGTGCATGTACGTATGCAAGAGTAGAGATACTCTCTTTTCGTGATGGCTTGGCTCCTCATGTGCTCGTTGGCGCCATGTGTCTTTGGCCGCCCCCTGCGGGTTCTCTTTTTGAAATCTGTAAAAACAACACACAAAACAAGAATGCAAGTTACGTGTATGGATGGATGAATTCCCTATCCCGTTGGGTTAGGCCTTCCGCCAATTTCCTTAGTGACTGCTCACTTCTTTATTCCCAGCAAAGTGCAACTTCAATCTGCTTACGTCGACCAACTCGGTGAACTCCCAAATCTGGTAATCTCAATGCCTTGTTTCTCAATCTTCTGTCTTTTCTGCTGACTTTTTTTTCTGAGAATTCTCCGTGTTCCAGATACCTCTGAATATTATGATACCAAGGCTTCCCGTCATCGACTTCCACATCCAATATCCTTTCTGTCTCATACAATGGTTTGTTTTCCGTTGTCAGCACAGGTGGTCACATCACCAATTTCTCCGGATTTTCCCAAGTTGGAGAATTATCTGTTTCTGATAGGGGCAATCTATGAGGAAGTAGGCTCTGTCTTTGAAGGTTTCCCAATGGTCTTTTGATTATGGTTGCACAAGTCTCTGTTATTGGCTGTATAGGGCACGGTCAAACTGGTCACATCATTGTTCAGGACTTGCAACTGCTCAAAAATCTCGGCTACCTTGGCTTCCAACTGATTTAGACGGGATTCTTCGTTGACCGACTCACTCATACTGGTTGACGATTCTTTGACGATTCTTTCTTCTTTCCCAACCTAACGGGAGTCTATGATGGCTTTTACGATGCAAATGGTTAACATGATGCATGTATGCATGTAATGTGTGCAATGCAAATAAACAAGCTCATAAAAGAATTTACACTAATTGGCCCGTTATCATTTTAAAATATTCAATCACACTATTACGCAGTGCAAACTTCTCCCAGTTGAAAATGGCCCAACAGGTTAACACTTTTGCGATAACATGGCTAAATAACTTCAAATAATAAAAGGCACAAACACAAACTGACCCATCGACATTTTAGAAATTTTGGCCTAATTGTCAAAAGGACATGAACTTGTCCCGGTTTAAATGGCCCAACGAGTTCACATCTTTTGACAAAGAGTCCAACTAAATCCAAATGACAACGGTCCAAAACACAAGCAAAAACACAGTAGTCATGATTAATTAAAACACAAATCACAAACATTACAAAACATTATTTCGGGGCCGATTCTCTATCCCCAGTGGAGTCGCCAGACTGTAGACAACAGAAATCGGCGACGCTGTTCTAGGCTCAGGGCCTAGTTGGGAGTACGAAATAACATGGAGTCGCCACCCGGTGTGAACCGGGAAAATGATTTAAGGCCGCACTCACCCCTCGCAAGGGAAGACCTCAAACCGTTGGGTTCGGAATGGTCCCTTACTTATGTCGTTTGTAATGAATGGATTTGTGCAATATTAATCAAAACTACTTAACATACATGTACAATGATAACTCAACCTAATTCACATTCATAAAAATAAATCTTACATTTAAATTCACATGCTTCGAAAGTAAGTCTTTATTAACATACAACACTTAAAATACATATACAAAAATAAACATGTGGGCCAGTAAATTGGCCACTGCTAATGTAGGACCTCGCATACCCGATTAGACGTATCTGACGTCAACCGAATACGCCGCGTCCGTAACAGTAAAGTAACAAAGGGTGCCCTCAGGTCTTACCTTTTGGTCGCTGTCCGGGAGTGCGTTCCGCGGTGCCGGAAGGGTTATCATTCCATTGTTTTCAATGTCCGTTGTTTCCGCTGTTTTGTCCGGGTTCGTCGTTTTCACTGTTTCGCTCGAATTCTTATTCTCTCTCTTGGGTTATCTTGGATCATTTTAGGCCAATTTGCGTGTGCATGGTTAAGGTTTCAGGGGTTGTTTGGGCAGTGTTTTGTGACAATTTTTGGAGGATTTTGGGGCTGTTTCTTATGCTTGCAAGTGGTCGGTTTTAGAGTTAGTAGTCTAGTTCTCGGCAGTGAATGGAAGGTGCTGAGTGTTGCCGTGGCTGGGGTGGTTGGTCTCGGCATTGGCTAGGGTTTCATGCAAGGAGGTGCTGGTGTGAGGGTGTGCTCGGCATGTCAGTGGGTGAATGGCTCACGGCTAGGGTTTAGGGCATGATAGTGGATGAGGTGTGGCCTCGGCAGTTGGCAGTGTGGTGGAGTGTGCAGTGAGGGTTCGACCAGGGTAATTTTGATGGCTAAGGGCATGAAGCAAAGGTCAGTTTGGTGATGGTTTGTGCTCGGCATTCAGGGTTCATGTATGGTTCTCGGCCAGGGGGTTATTAACATGTATGGAGGGCAGTGGGCATGGGGGGTTGTCCACGTGAATTGGTCTCGGCATTGGTCAGTTTGGTGATGGAGCAGTGTTCGGTCAGTGAGCTGTGATAGAGGATGATCAGGCTGTCCCTGGGAGATGCCGAGAGCTCCTTGTGCTGTGGTGATCCCTGGTTGCCGAGCTGTTTGGTTCATTACAGTGGCCGAATCATCCTTGGCCGAGCAGAAGATGATGAGCTCAGAAGGTGCAGATGTTGTTGATGACAATGATCATGGATGAAGGGCGTGAAGAGAGTGATCTTGATGAGGTGTGGCCAGTTGTGTCGTGATTGATGGAGATCAAGGGTTCCAGAATTGATGGTGGTGGTGTCGTGGCTAGGGCTGATCAGTGCCGAGAAGAAGAGATCAAGGGGTATGTGAAGTTGATCATGATGAAGATCGATGATTCTCCTTGATGAAGGGCCGAGAAGAAGATTAGGGTTGCTGTGAAAATGATGATAGGAGATGATGAGAGTGGTGTACAGTGGGTGTTAATGGCATGAGGTATTGAAATGGCTTGTTCGGCAGTTGATGATTATGTCTTGGTGAGTTGATGAAGATGAAGGTGATGGTGCCGAGAGGTTCACGTGATTATGGCCAGTGAATATGCATGGGCTTCAGGGTAAAGGTCAGTGGCGTTGGTGATCAAGATGAAGGTTCAGTGGGTGGATGTTTTGATGACCATGCCGAGAAGGGGTGCAGTTCGTGAGGATGCCCAGTGATGAAAGGGTTCCCCTTGCATGAATGATTGATCAATGATTAATGGTGAGCTGGGTGCATGATTGAAGGAGAAGAATGAGGCGTTTTAGGCTAAAAACCAAAAAATATTCGGTGGAATTGATTGAGGTTTGACAATGATGGATTTGGTTTTTTCGTTTGTTGTGTGGAGTTGGTGGTGATCAAAAATGGTGATGGGAGGGAAGTTTGTTGGTTTGTTAATTTTCAAAATGGGCGGCTTGCATGTGAAAGGTTGGTGAGGGGTTCACGTGGGGAAGAAGACAATTGGTGTGGGGGAATTGTTTGGTACGTGGGGCTTGGTGCATTTTGAGTTTGTTATTGTATTTTTGTTTGAATTATTTGTTTATTTTTGTTAAAGTTGTTATTTAATTGGTTGGTAATTTTTAATAATTTAATTTAATTCAAATTAATTTAATTGGTTGGTAGATTTTAATTTTGCATGGAAGTTAAAGGGTCACAAGCAAGGAAAATTAGAGAGAGAGAATATGTGTGAGAAAGAGCGAGGAAAAGGTTCCGAGCGAATGATGATTTTGAAACGAAAATGCGACGACAAAACCCGAAGCAAAACGAGCGAATAAAATCCACCAAAATGTCAATTCCTGACTTTCCCTTTCCGACGACCGCTTTCCGCAACTTCCGTAACTAAAAAGTAGTGCCTCCATACGAGGCTCATCATTGGGCTGGTATGCAAAAATGCAATGCCTACACTAATCTATTAATTTTATGAGGTCAAATGATTACTAGTATCTAACAGATTGATTGATTGATTTGAAATTGTGAAGATTTTGAATTTAAAAAAAAAAAGTAAATAAAATTGCACGAAAGTAGGTTTAAGAAAATTAAATATTAGGAAACTATCTAGGGTTGTGAATCTTCCAATATCATTTTAAAGATGAAGTGGTTATTTCATTTTTGTGTAATATATCGGTTTATTAACCTGGAACACTAAATTATGCGAAAGCATCTGTCGACGGTAAGACGCAAATACCCAGTATAACCCAATTGAACCATATGTCTATGTCAACCAAATTACATGGATTCATTAAGTTTAAGTTCCAATTTTGGCTACCCCCACCCGACAGATATATGTCTATCCTGTAAGGTAATCTATTAAAGGGTTATTTATCCTCAAGGAAGATCGTGGGCTATTAAGTCTAATGCTGAAACCTAAGACTCCTTTGTCAAGTTTATTTTAGATTTACCAGATCAATCTTATTAGTGGCCAATTAACAAGATGCATTAAGCTTAAGACTTAAGACTTAATAAGTAAACCTTTAAATTACCCAAACTATAAAATAACCCCTTATAAACCGGTGATATTAGAATTCATTTCGACCCTAGATAACTAACTTAGTTACGACACATAACTAGGGCTAGTAAAAACTTAAAAATAAAAGACATAAATTACAATGCTGAAAAGTAAATGCGGTAAAATAAATACTGAAAAGTAAAATTACAATAAAATAAATGCTAAGGTAAAAGGATCTACTTTTACTACTACTAATTTAGATATCTCCCTTAATATGATATATTAACTTGTGATTATATTACCAACCAGCCATATAGGCGGTAACCTGATTAAGTCAAATTAAGTCCGACCAGCCATATAGGCGATATCAAAATTTGTCCATAAACCTGCCATATATAGGCGGTAAGAAAGTTTAATTACCAACCGACCAATCTGGCGCTATCCTTGTTTAGTCAGATTAAAACCAGTTTATAAATGACTACCAACCGGCCAATATAGCGGTATCCTCATTAAGTCAAATTTTAAATAGTGAATATATTATAATTAAGGGAGATTAATCTAAATAGAAATAGTAAAAGAATTACATTTCACCCTAGCAGGGGGAAGTTACCTCCTTATGGTTGAATAGTAAAAACTATAAAAGTAAAGAAAGTACATTACTATTACTATTACAGAATGTAATTAAAATTAATTACAAAACTGAATTTAAAATAAACTAGATAGAAAACTATATATTTACATCAGAGAATTCAGAGAGGAATGTACATCTGAAACTGAAATTTCGAGCTCTATTTATAGGCGTCAATAAGCCCAGCGCGTCGCGACGCGAACGTTTCTTCTTGCATCGCGACGCGCTGACGTGTCAACGCGTGATTGGTCCATTTCAGATTCTTATCTGCCACGTGGCAATTCGGATAAATAAGTCAATAATTGAGCTGACGTGGCGAAAGTGATTATCGGCACCGTAGGATTGCGACACGTGGCACACTGTGATTGGCTGATGATGACGTGGCTGACATATGGCAGGTTGACTCGGTCTTCTGCTGACGTGGCGATGATGTGGCTGACACGCCAGATGACACGTGTTGAAACATGGCCATGGCGATTGTCGGCACCATATGATGATGACACGTGGCACGGCACACGTTAGCAGATCGGCTGGGATGGTGACATGTGGCACGGCGCACGTTAGCAAAGTCAAACTTCTCAGATTCTGACACGTGGACCCGGCGCACGTTAGCATGGAGCGGCGCACATTAGGCGTCGCGACGCAGCCTGGGCATCGCGACGCGTCAATTTACAAAAATGCCCTTTTGTGTTCTTTTTCACTGTTTTGGCCCCAAATCACCTCCAGAATGTCCTGAAACTTTATTTATCTACAAAATAACACAAAACACATCAAAATATTCACAAAAGTCTAGAAATTATACAAAATTTTAAGTTAAATGAGTGGGAAATAGTTATATAATTACCACTCATCACATCGCGACACTGAGCATCAGACCTAAGAGCATCGTGACTCCCATTCTTCCGCGTCGCTATGCCGAGATGCTCAGCTCTCACAGTTGCTCTCACACTTTCGAACATCTCGACTCCTAAGAATCCGTGTCGTGACTCCGTGTCGTCACGACACTGACTCTCGCAGAGTTTTCAGACTCCGATTTGGTCCCTGTTTTTTCCTACGGCCTTGTATCGGAATATAGTTTTTATTAAAATATTTTAAAATACACTTATCATTGATATCCTTGGGTTAGACCCACTTCCACTGTGCGGGGCACCGATCCGACCCTATGGGTTTGACAACTGCTCCAACAGAATGGTATCAGCGCAGGTCTTTACCACACAACACATGTTTTTAAATCTATGCCACAATAATTTTAATTTAATTATGCATAAGTCATATTGGATATATATTACATGTTTTAAATTAAAATTTTGACCTAACAATATTAATGACTTGATTGTCATAAATATCTCATGATTAGGTGATTACTTTTAATAAGTATTAATAATATTGGAGTATTATTGGAAGGTCCATCGTGTCAATACGGAGATGAATGAATTCTTACTACTTATGATCAAGACCGTCATTATTTTGAGGGTATAAGTGCTCGGAACTTAGGTCGCTCCGATAAAATATTAGATATAGCGTGATAAGTTAACACATTCACCCAATACCGTCATTATTGTGAGGGTGTACATACTAAGCTCATTAGTGTACATTGACAAGTATACATCTGGAATACGTCTTAATCCAATACCATTATTATTATGAGGATAAGAAATAGTTCAAGACCAAACTAGGAGTCACATGAATGTGATTGACCTTGAAGATCTACCTAATGAATTTAAAAAGGCTAAGACCATAATTGTTGTGAGGCTGGAATAAATTTCATGGGATCCACTGCCTGTTATGAAATTTTGATAGTCAAATTTCTATTTTTTCATTAAGTGAGATTACATAATTACGTAAAGTAATGGGAGAGCACTAATAGATTTAAAATTCCATAATCAATTAGTGTTATTATTTTGAAATGAAAAATGTTCTGCTACTATTTATAACGTTGACTTGTAGATGGTTGCCGTAAATCCATTGATGCGACTCTTGGATTCCAATAAACTAAAAATCGCTGAAAACTATTTCGAATGGGAAATGAACATTCACCTTATCTTGGAGTTTGAAAAGTTTACTTATGTAACTATCAATCCATTGCATGTTGAAATCAATCATGAATCCACTCCTGAAAAGCGAGTAACTTTTGCAAAATGGAATGATGGTAACCTGAATATGAAATCCTACATTTTAGTATCGATGGTTCCAGATTTACTCAAACAGTACATAGATGTACCAGATGTTTGGAGCATTATGTGAACACTCAATGAGTTGTTCGAGACAAATCAAGAAATTGAAATATATCGGAGGTCTAAGGAATTGTTCCGCACTGAACTCAAGGATGGATGAGCTGTCAACATTCATGTTTTGAAAATGATCGACCAGATCCGATATCTGGAATGACAGGGCATTGTGATTGATGAACGGCTGGGCCGTAATTTGATTATGTCTCTTTGCCTGGAACTTATGCTGGTTTTATGTTAAACTTCCACATGCATTCGATGCAAGCCAGCTATGAAGAACTTCATAATATGTTACGCACGGCGGAACAATATTTGAAGAAATGCAATCTCATTATGTACCTCCATGGTGGAGCAAGATCTTCTAAGACTTATAGGAAGAAGATTTCAAAGAAGAACTCCAAGAAGCGTAAAACTGTAAGACCGCATGTAGCTCGTGATAAATGATTGTCCAAAGCTAAAAGGAAGGACATGACCTTCAGGTACGCTTTGTATTTTTCCTATTATTGATATCTCATTAGCCTTATATGCAAATATTGGATGGGTTTTAGACATCGACAATCCTACTCATATTTGCAAGTCCATGCAAGCCATGAGGGTTAAAAAAACGTTGAATAAATGGGAGATCCAATTTAGAGTTGGCAATGGCGAGACATTGGATATCAAGGCCATAGGAATGGTTGTTCTAGATCTCTAATGGATGTAAATTAGATTTAATTGACTGTTATTATGTACCCTCCCTTATTAGACAAATAATATATTTACCGATATTGGACAGAGAGTGATACAATATAAACATTAAAGATATTGCTTTTATGTTTATATGATAAAGACAACAATTTGATATGCAAATGTTCTTTATCTAATAGTCACTATTTTGGAAACATATAGAGATGTCTTTAATGTAGAGGAAAATACAAGTATGAAATCTGAATTAAATAATACTAAATTATGGCATATGAGATTGGGCCATATAGATATTAGACGTCTATCCAAATTGGTAAAAGATGGTTTGATTGAAAATCTTACCTCACATCATTATCTGATTTGTGAGTCATGTATCCAAGGAAAGATGACAAATGCCACTTTTCTTGGTGTTGGATACCGTTCTGGAGATTTATTGGATCTAATACACAGCGATGTGTGTGGTCCATTAAATCATGTTGCCCATGATGGTTCAACATACTTCGTGACTTTCACATATGATAAGTCTAGATATGGATATGTCTATTTGATGAGACATAAATCGGAAACATTTGATAAATTCAAAATATTCTGAAATTAAGTAGAAAAATTAACTAGTAAATTCATCGAGTGCCTTCGATCAAATCGAGGTGGTGAATACATGAGTAACGAATTCTGAAATTATTTAAGGGAGAATGGAATTCTAGCCCAATATAGCCCACCAGGAACACCTCAACACAGTGGTGTGTCTGAGCGTAAAAATCGTACTTTGTTGGATATGGTTCGAACCATGATGAGCTATACAGATCTTCCATATTACCTTTGGGGTTACACTTTATTTACCCATATACTTAATATGGTTCCATCGAAAGCTGTTTCTATGATCTCCTATCAAATATGGTTCGGTAGAAATCCAAGTCTTAGATATTTAAAGATTTGGGGTTGTCCTATATACGTTAGAGTTGCACAGCGGGATACACTAGCACCCAAGGGGAATAAATATGTTCGTTGGATATCCTGAAAATTATTTGGGATATCAATTTTATGATTCTGAGCAACGAAATGTATTTGTTGTTCACTTTGCCACTTTTCTTGAAAATGAATTTTTGAGAGAAAGTTGGAATTGTAGTAAAATTGAACTTGATGAGTTTAATTCCAACAGTAAGGAACCTGAAATGGAACCAGAGATCCAACTAGGTGAAGGATCTACAAATATTTATTTATGGACTTAAACAGGCATCCCGAACCAGGAATCGTCATTTTGATTAGATAATTAGATTATCTGGATTCATCAAGAACGAGTATGAACCGTGTGTTTATAAGAAATTTAGTGGGAGCATGATAGTTTTCCTAGTCTTGTATGTAGATGACATTCTTATCATTGAGAATTATATAGGTATGATGCAAAGTGTGAAAGACTACATTTGCAAGAACTTATCCATGAAAGATATGAGTGAATCTTCTTATATATTAGGTATAATGCTTTACCGGGATAGAGTTAGGAAGCTTATAGGGTTATCACAATCGATGTACATAGATAAAATGTTAGAAAGGTACGGTTTTACCAACTGCAAGGCAGCAAATGTACCTTTCTGATACGACATACATCATTCGAAGTATAATTTATATTATGCTATATTCAAGACTTGACATTAGTTTCAGCGTCAGTATGACAAGCCGATATCAATCTGATCCATGTAATGATCATTCGACAGTCATGAAACATATCCTGAAATATCTTAAGGGTACTAGGGATAAGTTTCTAATATATAGAGAAGATGAGCTATAAGTTAAGGGTTATACAGACTTCGACTTCTAGGGAGATCCAAATGATAGAAAATCTACATCATGATACATATTTACCCTTAACAGTAGTGCAATTAGCCGGCGATGTTCAAAGCAAGGCTCAACAGTTGACTCCACCACTGAGGCAGAATTTATAGCGACTTCAGAAGCTACTAAAGAAGCTGTTTGGATTAGAAATTTTATCACAAAACTTGGCGTTGTGCCTAGTGTTGCAAATTCAATCCCATTGTACTGTGATAATAGTGGAGCCATTGCGTAGGCTAAGAAGCCGAGGGCACATTCCAAGTCTAAGCATGTGGAAAGAAAATATCGCGTGATTAAAGAGATTATTGAACGTAAATACATAACAGTATTGAAGGTTCAAGGACTAAACAACATAGTAGACTGGCTTACTAAGGCCTAACCTCTTAAGTTATTCGATAAATATATGGAGGAGATGTGACTGTGGTACCATCCAGATTGGCACTAAGTAAGTGGGATTTTGTTGGAGTTGGTGCTTGGAGTGCCAATTCGAATAATGTATTGTACATTTTATTATTTATTAATAAAATAACTACATTTTCATTTCAAACCTTACTAATGGTAATGCAATTATACATATTAGATAGATGTATAAATATACTAAGAATGACATCGACCTTAGAATAGTCTTGTAGTAAAACTAGACACTATGTGGTCTGATATTGGGATAGTATTACTATTATAAACTATTCTTAAAGTATATATATTCATAGTGATTGGTTTTGGAATACGCTCGAATTCCTATAACCTAGAAGACTAGCACATATGGTATATTGGAATTGGAGTTCCAATGGTTTAACCTAATATACCATGAGCTTTGGAAGCTCGTATAGACATGTGGGTATTGGTTGGATCGAATACTGAATGACTTATATGTGATTCAAAATAGTTGGAAGTACACACAACCGTCAATAGGAATCTCATCGAGTCGAGTAGCATATGTAATCCTTTGACTATAGGATACCATTGATTTTGTATTAGATCTTCAACACTTTGATATTATGTATGTCAGAAACCTTTCATGGTCTGGCCTCTAGATGTTTGTTGGGTGTGGACCGATGCACTCGTTATCAAGTGCAAATCAAGATAGGATCCATCTGCCCGTATGTGTACTATAAGAGGTATCAATGTGAGTAAGTCACGATTCTTATGACTTTGGCCAAAGCCAATCACCTAGGGTGGATCACATCAGTTGTAAAGAATAGTGGACATGTCGACATGAGATGTGCACCTCATAAATTTGACAGTGTATTATAATTTTCCTAAGCATAACTCGGATAGCATTCGACAGAGGGATTGATAAACATATGTGATGACCTCGATTTGTATATTTCAGAAAGGTCGTTCGTGTTCTTCACGAATTCGGAGGTGGCCGAAGTGTGTACATATTAGTAAGCTTATATGACGAACGTGTCTGAACTTAAAGAGTACCAATATGAAATGTTCTCGTTGAACACTTGGGTAGCTGATTAATTTTGATAAAAGATAATTTTCGATATTATAATTATCAACTAAGATATTCAAGTGTTATTGGTTAACATTGACTATGTACTTTGACCTAATTGGATTAATTGGATTAATTCAATATTTACACAAGGACTTTGTCGTAATTTCATAATTATCTCTACCATTTGAGGATATTATTTTTAGTGTCCTACACATGCCCAAGGTCTCTAAACAAGATTTGTGTGTGAATAAATTCAAGATAACTTGCGGAATACTTACATTGAACTGATGAGAAAATTCAAAACTTTCCAATGGATGTAGAAGCTCCAAGCCTTTAGTTGAGTTCAAAACTCTTGGGTGAGTTTCCCTATCACCTTAAAAGGACTCCTTAAGTGCTAGCTTTTATGAATTTTTGCAACAAAAATTCAAGAACAATAGGGAGCTATGTTCGGCCAAGAAGGAAAGAGAAAGGGGAATAGTGTTTTCCAAAAACTTGTTTCAAAAACATAAAGTGTTGTGTAAAACAAGAAACTATTAAATGATGCCAACTACTCACATCAACTTGCCAAACAATTGATGTAAGTTGTGGGTCTCACCCAATTAAATTCCAAATTCAAGTTGGCTAACACAACACACTTTGGGTATGGGTTCGTTTAATCCGACTAAACGAATTTTCCGTCGCTAAATAATTAAATCCAATTTAATTAAATAATTATGCCTCGCAAAATTAATACGAAAGTCGCTTACAAATTAATTCTAAATTAATTCGTTCACTTGAATTAAAATCCAATTTCAATTCCGCATTCAAATCCAAGTTCAATTAATATATCCAATATATTATTTTAGCCCAATTAAATAAATTAATTAGTAAAATACAATTAAATTATTAAATTTACTTTGCCAATTAATTCCAAATTAATCACGTTCTCTCTTCTAAACGAATTTAATCCCAGATAAATTCTTACCGCAATTAATCCCAGATTAATTTTCTCTCTCATAATTAATCCCAGATTAATTATGTTCGAGTCAAATGTCATTGGTGAATCTTTAGGAAATGACCCAAGAGATCCATATATATGTTGGCAGTAAATACGGTCATCGGACTATCTGAACACATGCGTACCTCATACCATGTTCTCACTGATTTACAAGACATGGTTGGCTTCTAGCAAAGCATCGTGCCTACCCAATTCTCCAGAAATATTCAACGAGGAATATATAATCTGTATCAGGCGTAGTATACAATGTATTGCGTAATATGATCCAGTATCGGATGTCACATGCTAGGCCTAGGGCTGGAATTGTGTCTGCCCCATACAAAGCATATATAAGATCACTAGCAACTAGTCTCTGTAATCGGATAATCATGACCTAGTTATACTATCATGATAGCTGCAGCATTTGAGAGTACTAGTTCTGTATCATGCATGATCATCATCTCCATATGACTGAAGTGATACTTTCATCTTGACATCACACCCAATACACTACGATTCTCAGTAAACCCAGAAGAGGCGTACACAGAACCTGTTAAAGCTTCGGATGACCAAAACCAAAGTATATTGATCGTCACAAGTATTAGCGATGCAAGTCTCAGGTTAAGACCACATACACATACCCTGATTCGGATTCTCATAGACACATAGTCATAATATCAATGGGACTCTGAGGGGTCTATCCAGAGCAAAGCTGTTCCCGGTCCAACAGCTAACAGAACCTCCTATCACACTTGCATAAGTATCCAATACTTAAATATATAATAACTATGATGTTAAGCTTCCATAACGTGCACAAGTGTAATACTAGCCTATTCTGCATTATCGATGTCCAGTCTCGATAATACTACGACTAGGGATATTTAATGATTAAACCTTTCGTGGTTTAATACTGTCTCATATCTTATTAATCTGGAACTAATCATATGGACTTTTATCATTTATATATCCAAGTAATCCAATTATAAAATAATAAAAGAGTAATTTCCTTTGTCACATAGTTAATTTGTACAAAAACACCATGTCTTTTACAAATAGTGATGCTTTTGGTCATAATTGTCCAACAATCTCCCACTTGGCCTATAGCCAATCACTCAAGTGTCCAACACCTGAACTATGTACGGGTCGCTCAAAATTTTACTGAGATATTACTTTCATCAGTGGATCTGCAAGGTTATCATCTGAAATGATCTTTTCCATCTTCACATCGCCACAATGTGTGATCTCACGAATCAGATGAAACCGTCGAAGTACATACTTAGATCATTGATGAATCTGTGGTTCATTAGCCTGTGTTATAGCCTAGCTCAGCTACTAACAGAACTACTCCTAATCCAATTAGGAATTTATAGATCCAAAATGATTATTTTACTGCCTCAGCTGCAGCAATATATTCCGCTTTTGTTGTTGAATCGGCAACATTATCTTGCTTGGAAGATTTCTAGCCCACTGTTTCATTGTTCAAACAAAATATGTACCCTGATTGCGACTTACAGTCGTCTTTATTGGTTTGGAAACTTGCATCGGTGAACCCATTCACCTCAAGTTTTCCATCTCTATATACTAAGAAAGCATCCTTAGTTCGTCTAACATACTTAAGGATGTTCTTTACTTCAATCCAGTGACCATCACCTGGATCGGCCTGATAGTGACTGCATATGCTCAAAACATATGAGACATCAGGTCGCGTACATGTTTGTCAATGTACGAGTTCTCGGAGAGTGCCAACAACTTTTAGATCTATCCCAGTAGATCCTTATTCCTAGAATAAAGGTTGCATCTCCCAAGTTTTTCATGGAGAATTTTAATGAAAGCCAAGCTTTCATCGATTGTAGCATGGGAATTTCATTGCTAAAAAGCAATACATCATCAACATATATGACAATCAATGTTAGTGTGTTCCCACTAACCTTCTTATATACACAAGAATCATCTTCGTTTTGACTGAAATCATATTCTTTTATGATCTCATCAAAACATTGGTTCCAAGAACGCGATGCTTGCTTCAATCCATAAATAGATCGATTTAACTTGTAACCTTGTTTGCATGTTTTGGCACGACAAAACCGTCAGGGTGTTTCATATAAACATCCTCCAAAAGGTTTCCATTAAGGAAAGTGGTTTTGACGTCCAGCTGCCATATTTCATAATCGAAATATGCAGCAATAGCAAGCATTACCCGAATGGATTTAATCATGGTAACAGGTGAAAAGTTTTATCGTTGAATCGACACCATGTTGTTGACGATACCATTTGCTACAAGCCTAGCTTTGTATGTTTTTATGTTGCTATCCATGTCCGTCTTCATTTGAAGACCCATTTACTACCAATAGGCACAATGCCTTCTAGTACATCAACCAGTGTCCAAACTTGGTTGGTATACATGGAATCCATTTCGGACTTCATGGCCTCTTGCCATAAAGCGGAGTCGATACCTTATATCGCTTCCTCATGCGTAGCTTGTTCATCTTACTCAATAAGATTAATGTCTATATGAGGTGAGATCAGAAACCCATACCTCTTAGGTTGTTTTCTGACTCTCTCTGACCTACGCGGTTCTTGTGTATTAGAAGATTGTGGAACAGTCTCATCCCTGATGAACTATTCGTGTTCCGTGAGGGGTCGGTGCTAGGAACAGTATTATTCTGATTTTCATCGAGTTCTACTTTCCTCCCACTTACCACTGCATTTATGAATTCATTTTCGAGGAAACCTGCATGGAAGGCAACAATTATTTTGCTCTCTTGTGGGTTGTGGATATAATATCATTTGGCTTCCCTAGGATAACCAATTATAAATAGGCACTTATCTGATTTGGGTTCTAGTTTGGTACCATCCAAACGTTTAACATATGTCCAGCATCCCCAAATCTTCAGGAATGAGAAACCCAGTTTCTTTCCTATCCATATTTCATATGGAGTCTGTCCAACAGAATTTGACGGAACCTTATTCAAAATAAGTATTGCATTGTTCAATACATATCCCCAGAAGGAAATTGGTAGCTCAGTGCAACTCATCATTGACCTTACCATGTCCAACAAAGTTCACTTTCTCCGTTCGGACACACCGTTCAATTGAGGTGTTTCGGGAGGAATCCACTGTGAATGAATACCATATTCTTTCAATTAATCGAGAAACTCATTGCTCAAGTATTCTCCACCATGGTCCGACCGCAATGTTTTAATACTTTTGCCAGTCTGTTTTTCTACTTCGTGTCAAAACTCTTTGAATTTATCAAAAGTTTCCGACTTTTGTCTCATAAGATACACATAACCATAACGTGATGCATCAACCGTAAAGGTTACGAAGTATTTATATCCACCTCTAGCCTGGCTAGACATGGGCCCGCATACGTCACTATGAACAAGGGCTAACAGCTCGGTGGCACGTACATCTTTACCACTAAAAGGCGTTTTAGGCATTTTGCCTAATAAATAAGATTCGCAGACATCATATGAATTAGGATCAAATCCGTCCAAGTATCCACTCTTCAAAAGTGTGGATATACGAGTCTTGTTAAAGTGTCCCAGACGACAATGCCACAGATAAGTTTCATCCGTGTTACTCAATTTGAGCCTTTTGTTTGTCATATTATATGTTTGAGATTCATTTATATTCAAAATATAAAGACCATTATTAACATATGTTGTACATATCAAAATGTCATCTTTATATACAAAACACCCAGTGTTCCGGAATACAAAGGTATACCCGCATCGGGTTAAACTAGATATAGAGATGATGTTCCTAGTCAAACTAGGTACAAAATAACAGTCACCTAATGTAATTACATGCCCCAATGGCAGATACAAAACATAGGTCCCAACGGCCAAAACAGCGACTCTCGTCCCGTTTCCGACTCGTAGGTTGATCTCTCCTGAAGCCAGTCTTCTGCTAATCAACAAATCATGCACATCAGTACATATGTGAGTACCATATCCAGAATCAAAAATCCAATTTTTTAAAACCAGTAGTGGACATGTTTATAACAAACATACCTGGAGTCGGAGCCTTGTCTGCCTTCACTTCCTTCATGTATCCCTTGTACTCACAGCAATCACACTTCATGTGACCCCGTTTTCCACATTGTAGGGAGACATCTTGGGATATGCCCTTAGTCTTCCCAGAAGACTGTGATGATTTAGCCTTGCCCTTTTTCTTTCTTTTTCTTCATACCACCAGAAACCTTCGGCCAAGCCTTGGCTTTTTGATGAGTGATAAATGTATCACTATTTCCCACTCATTTAACTTGATATTTTGTATAGTTTCTTGAGTTTTGTGAATATTTTGATGTGTTTTGTGTTATTTTGCAGATAAATAAAGATTCAGGACATTTTAGAGGTGATTTGGAGCAAAACTGTGAAATTTGGTGAAATTTGGCAAAAAGGGTATTTTGGTCATTTTGGACGTCCCGACACAAATTTTGGTAATTTTGGGCATCCCGACACCAAAATAAAATTTCAAGATATTCTGGAGGTGATTTGGAGCAAAATTGTGAAATTTGGCAAAAAGGGTATTTTGGTAATTTTGGGCGTCTCGACACCGAGGGTATTTTGGTAATTGCACCACCATGCCACATGTCGAAGATTCAACGAGCCGTCATTTTTAGCACACCATGACACGTGTCGAAAATTCAGCGATCCAAAAAAAATAATAATAAAATAATAAAATAATAAAGTAATAAAAATCAGAAAAATAATAATAAAAAATTAGATTTTTTTGCCTATAAATAGATTTCGAATTTTTAGTTTCAAATGTACCTCTTCCTAAAATCCTTATAAATAAATTGAGAGTTCTTCATATTTTCTTCTTTTATTCAGTTTTATTTACGCTTTGTAGTAGTAATTTTATCCATCCATGAGGGGGTAACGTCTCTATGCTGAGGTAATAAGGTAATTCTTTTACTTTTGCTATTTAGATTAATCTCCCTTAAAATATAATATATAAACTATTTAAAATCTGAATTAATAAAAAGATACCGCCATTCTAGGTCGGTTGGTTATTCAATTTAAACCGGTTAAACCTGACTTAATGAGGATACCGCCATTCTAGGTCGGTTGGTTTAAATTTATATTTCTGTTCCGCCTTATGGCTGGTATATTTGAATTTGACTTAATGAGGATACCGCCATTCTAGGTCGGTTGGTTTAAATTTATATTTCTGTTCCGCCTTATGGCTGGTATATTTGAATTTGACTTAATCAGGATACCGCCATTCCGGACGGTTGGTTTAAAATATCACAAGTATATATATATTATTATTTTATGGGAGATATCTAAATAGTATATAGTAGAAGTTATTTCCTTTTATCTTAGCATTTCATTTCTTTGCAATTCATTATTCTACAATTACTTTTCAGCAATTTAATTTTATGTCTTTTAAGTTTTTATCAGCTTTAACTATGTATTGTAACTAAGTTAAATATCTAGGGTTGTGATAAAATCTAATATCACTGGTTTAAAAAAGGGTTAGATTATAGTTTGGGTAATTAAAGAGTTATTTGTTGAGTCATAATCTTAATGCTTTTTATTAACTGGCCATTAATAAAATTGACTAAATAAAACTTAAAATGAACTAGACATAGAGATTTTAAGTTAAAGACCACAAACTTAACAACCCACGATCTTCTTTAAGGATAGATAAACCTTTAATAGATTTCCTTACAGGATAGGAATATACCTGTTGGGCGGGGGTAATCATAATTGGAATTCAATCTTAATGAATCTAGGTAATTTAATTGACATAGACATATGGTTCAATTTGATTATTCTAGGTATTTGTAAATGATCGTTCGAAAGAGGCTTTTACATAATTTAGTATTCCAGATTAATAACTCAATATTTTACCCAACTATGATTTAACTACTTCATCATTTAATAAGTATTGGAGAATTCACAACCCTAGATAGTTTTAATTCTCATTAATCTACTCTCAATTCTTTTACTTGTTTTAAATTTAGAATCATCGTCATTTTAATCAAACAACTTGTTAGATATCAGTAATCACTTAACCTCATAAAATTAATAGAATAGGTAATAAGTCCTCGTGGGATCGATATCTTTTTATACTACTTGAACGATACGTGCGCTTGCGTTTAACGTGTGTGATTACGCCGGTCACTTTTTGTGATGTAGAAGTAAGATGCGCCTTGCGCTTCTTGCCCTTCAGAAGCTCTGGCTCTGTTTCTTTCAGCATCGCCATTAACTCTCCAAGATTCTTTTCTTGGTTTATCATGTTGTAGTTCATGAAGAACCCGCCCCAACAATCGGGCAGAGACTATAAGATCAAATCTATGGAAGTCTCAGCTCGAAAGTTATGCCCAGCTAACCTAGCTGTTCGATGTCAGCAATCATCTGCGACACATAGTGTTCGACAGATGTACCCTCTGACATACGCGAGTGAAAGAGCTTCTTTTGCAAATCATACTTCTGAGATATAAGGTTAGATCTGTGAAGGTCTTTCAATTTCAACATCATGTTATAATGATCCAATCCTTTGTTTTGACGATGAAATTGAGGAGTCATTGCAGCAAGCATGACAGATTGAGCACTAAAGTTATCATCACGGTGAATCTTCCAAAGCTCATGCTCTACTGTTTGATCAACTTCAGGCTCAGGCTCGAGAGGTTTCTCTATGACATAGAGTAACTTCTTGGCTCCCAGGACTATCCTGACATTCATCTCCCAATATAAAAATTGGAGCCGTTAAAGACATTGTCACCCATGTTGATGTCTCTAACGCTAATCTTTCCAGCCATCTCGATTGCAATAGTCCAACTATTTAATCAACGATTTTAGGTACACTCAAAATGTAATGGTTACTATAGTCCAACTATATAACCAACTACAAGTGGAGTAGTGTCTTGTACAGTCTAACTGTTCAAAGAAAGCAATAAAACAATATTAGTCCAACTAATATATTTATAACGACGATAAATAAAATAAAAGAGCGTGTGTAAGAAAGTATTAAACAAAATTGCAAATTTAATATTGGCCTCCCACTATTTTTCTGCGAGCCTCTAACCGTCCGTTGAGTACTCGGGAAACTCGATTTCCTAGTGGGCTAGGATCCCGTTAAATAACACACAACCTTGACTTTGACCAACAAGCTGTATGAAACTTAACTAGGTAGATCTCTAAGATCAATTGGATCCCATCCAATTCCTAGATCCGGTAGGTGGACCTCCAAGTCCAAAACATATATCCAATATATTTCCTAATCTTTTCCTCTGAATCAACTAAGCCTTGACTTTGGCTCAACAAGCTTAATGATTCCAGTTAAGCGTGACCCATTGACAGTGGGAAAGCTTCATAATCCACGTCGATGTACAGAAATGACCTTGACTTTGGCCAACAACTGCCCAAGACATGCGATATATAACAAAGCTTTCGTGGTTCAAACACATCTGCGATGGACAGTGATCTTGAATTTGGCCAACAAATCAAAGTCAATCTTGGATCTTGAGAGAGAACCACTCAATGGAAGGAAAACGCTTAATATTAAAGTGAGGGTTTTTCTCATAAATTGGCAACCAATTTATTATCTTTGATTAGGTCTCATCATACACCCTTAAACATGCATTCTAAAAGCATAATAAGGCGCGATAAATTAATAATGATATGCAGATGGATATATAATACAATTTGTTCCTAGAACAAATCTATTTCTTTCCTCTCTCTCGCTAGCACTTTACATTCTTCTACCCAAATATATAATACATAAAGAAACCTCATTTACATTGAGGGGAATTGGTGAGAAGAGAAATACAAAAAGAATATGAGGTGAAAGGCTGGACACGCATGTCCAATTTAATAAATTCCAAATTTACAACAATTTCCAAAATTGCCCCCACCCAACTAATATACATCTGATATACATTATTCATATAAATACATCCAAGTATTCACACAAAGCATGATGTCAATCAATCTAATCCAATTAATTAATCTTCAATCAATGACCATTCAATGTTCATACAACGATTTGATTTGCGCGAGTCCAACTCGTTTAAGAATAAATACTCAAAGTAAGTATTCTTGAATTATATCGAACTACAATTTTAAATCCAATTTTAAATTGTATCCAATACTAATTCATGTTTAATTCCAAATTAAACAATTACACTTATTTTAGTGCCTTAAAGACTTGGATTCCAAATCCAATCCAATTGGGTCTTAAAGGCCCAATTAGAATCCAATGCCAATTCAATTAAAGTCCAATGGGCTTTCAATTAATTCTTTAGGCATGGACTTTGGCAATTATGGATCCAATCCAAAATGCCAAGGCCCAATTAGGAATCACCCTATGCCAAAAATCAATTTATGCCCATTAGGCCCAATTAAATTTTTAAAGGCCCAAAAGTCATATTTGGACTTTATGGAAATGGTTTTAGGCCCAATTGGATCCAACCCAATTGTCCAAAATCATGCTTGGCCCAACCAAGCCCATTAGCCCAAATACAACAAATTAAATTAACATAATCTTCCAAAATCACATTAATTCAATTAAAGTGTAATTAACACAATTAATCAATTAATCTAATGTTTCCAAAACACTAATTAGCCCAATTAATCATGCTCAATTTCAAATTCATGTCCAACATAAAATTGAAGCAAAATCAATTTATCCAACATGCTTCGCAATCACATAAAATAACATTCAATTTTGATTTCAATCCAATTAAATCAATAATTAACATTCATTTCATGCTTTTAATACATCCAATTGTCAAAATCAAAAAATACCATGAGTAATCTAAGGGTTCATCTATTCGGCAAAAGCTTGGGATTTGGGGAAATTGTTCATCCAATCAATTTTACAAATCCAATGATGCACAAATCTAATTTATCATCATCTAAGCACAACCAAACAATCAATTTAGACATTTACAAGCTCCAAGCAAAATCCCCAAATTAAAGTTAAGAACCCTAAAATTCAAATCATGCTTAGATTGGCTCTGGATACCATTGTTAGTGTCCTACACATGCCCAATGTCTCTAAACAAGATTTGTGTGTGAATAAATTCAAGATAACTTGCGGAATACTTACATTGAACGGATGAGAAAATCCAAAACTTTCCAATGGATGTAGAAGCTCCAAGCCTTTAGTTGAGTTCAAAACTCTTGGGTGAGTTTCCCAATCACCTTAAAATGACTCCTTAAGTGCTAGCTTTTATGAATTTTTGCAACAAAAATTCAAGAACAAGAGGGAGCTATGTTCGGCCAAGAAGGAAAGAGAAAGGGGAATAGTGTTTTCCAAAAACTTGTTTCAAAAATATAAAGTGTTGTGTAAAACAAGAAACCATTAAATGATGTCAACTACTCACATCAACTTGCCAAACAATTGATGTAAGTTGTGGGTCCCACCCAATTAAATTCCAAATTCAAGTTGGCTAACACAGCACACTTTGGGTCCGGGTTCGTTTAATTCGACTAAACGAATTTTCCGTCGCTAAATAATTAAATCCAATTTAATTAAATAATTATGCCTCGTAAAATTATTACAAAAGTCTCTTACGAATTAATTCTAAATTAATTCGTTCGCTTGAATTAAAATCCAATTTCAATTCCGTATTGAAATCCAATTTCAATTAATATATCCAATATATTATTTTAGCCCAATTAAATAAATTAAATAGTAAAATCCAATTTAACTATTAAATTTACTTTGCCGATTAATTCCAAATTAATCACGTTCTCTCTTGTCGACGAATTTAATCCCAGATTAATTCTGTTCGAGTCAAATGTCATTGGTGAATCTTTGGGAAGCGACCCAAGAGATCCCTGTATATATTGGCTGTAAATACGGTCATCGGGCTATCCGAACACGTGCGTACCCCATACCACGTTCTCACCGATTTACAAGACATGGTTGGCTTCTAGCAAAGCACCGATAAATGATGTACTCTGTCAATATTCGAACTTTTGCTTTGTATGCTTTGAATGTTTGCATATTAGATTGGCATGTGTAAAGAATAAATGACAATTAAAAATTGATGAATTTAAACTCGTGACATTGGATAATTTCAAAACGTTTCTGATATGCTTGACTTGTATGTTTTTTTTGTAGTATGAGCATGGTTACTTACTGAGTTTTATAACTCACACCAAACCAATTTGCTGGTTTTGCAGGTTGGCTACCAGATGGGTCAACCACTTCAACTTTGGAAGCTCTACTTGAGACGCGGATCACCCAAGTTGCAGTCACCCTCGCAAGTGTCCTGGGAAAAGTCTTAGAGGTTTAGGATTTATGATTATTATTTTATTGGTCATGATGAGAACGTTGTTTTGTATTATTAAGTAAAAGATATAATTGCATATGATATTGTGGGCACAGAGTCCTTAAGTGTTGATAGATGTTGTGAGCATAAAGCCCTTAAGTGTTGATTTTGATTTTGATGTGTTTTGTGTGGACTTGGGGTCCTTTTATATGTTTGATGTATATTACAGATTCTGCTTTGATGATGGACTGTGATCTAGGTTGTCTAGTTTTAGGATACATCATGTCCGTTTTTCTATAAATTTGGAGGCTTATGGAGATGGGTTAATCATGTCTTCTGCTGGTAACATCTTACCTTTGGTGGGGTGTTACACTAGACCCAAATCCCAAAATAAATAATTTGAAGCCATATTATGAATTTTTTAAATTTATTTCTCGATAAAAACAGTTTTTATTAAATGCTGTTTATTTCTCTATTTGTCTATTTGCTCAGATTTTTGATTTATAGAAAAGACATTTACATATAATTCTTGATTTTATTTATTTATTTTATATTTAATTAATGGGCTCCCTTTAATTTCATGTATACTATAGACAGTTATTTTTCGTTCCAATGCCAATAGGGGAAATTAACCCTTCAAACAACCTCCATCAGCAGTGAATTTGTTTGGTTAGTAGGGAACCAAATGCAAACTCAGCAAGCAGACAGATAAATCACTGTGGCAAGGATTTACATCGTTCGGCAGAGAGTGGCTCTAATCTACGTCCACGAGAGAAACGGTGGTGTGTTTTATTACTGCTCGGGATCAAGACCGACCCAAGCTACAAGTAGGGTAACAAACTTACAAAGGGTTTACAACACCTCGGGTCTTACATTAGCCCTTTATAATTCTCTCAAAGGTAAAATAACCGAGAAACTTTCTTTCTCTATCACTAGATTTTTGGCTATTGGTTTCTCTATAAGTGTTGAAATATAAATTTTGATCTCCCTTTACAAGAGTTGTGAATACAATTCCAAAACATCACCCTCTCTTATTCAATTGTGAATACAATTCGAAAGAATTCATCTATTCTCTTGAGTTGTGAATACAATTTCCAAAGAATTCCCCTTCCCTTACAAGAGTTGTGTATCCAATTCTAAAGAATTCCCCTCTCTCTCCACAAGATTTGGGTATCAAATTCCAAAGAATCCCTCTTTTATATAGGCTAATCTATTATTCCACCGCCAATGACATCATCCTATGTAACTTGGTCATCATTATTTTCCTTGAGTCATTGCTTCTACCACTTTCTCAGCCAATCCCATGTGCCAGCTATTCTGCCACTTGCACCAGCCTTTGATGGCTCTGCTTTACTATTTCCCTGCCACTGTAGCGCTATATGGCATCTAGTAGGGGCTACTTTCACGGTGAATCACTTCTTTCTCATAGTCATCATTAGCCTTCTAGAAGGGTATCTTCTCATTTTAGGGCATACGTCACTTGACTCAAGCGTATATTGGCCTGTGATCCCATCTTCGATCCACGGGTCAGCATACCGAGGTGGATGATACTGGTCAAAACTCCCTCTGACCTCTTCAATCAGGCCGGGTTGCTAAGCATATTCCATCTTGGTTCGATTTCCAAAAATATTCAAATGAATCCAAATCTATCATTTCTTCTCTAGGTCGGGTCAGCGTACCAACCTGTTTCATCATCAACACACTCAGCCCTTGCATGAACCCCGCCATATAATGGGGTCGGTCCTTCTGTCAAATTTCATATGTCTCTCTAGGCCTTTGAGCCTTTGCCATCCACTTTTGGCTAAGTATAATCTCGATTCTACCATCCTCAGTACTCAGACCGTCCTCAGGGCCAGAAACCATCATTAATAAATCACATCAGATGATAACCTTGCAAATTCGCTGACGAAAGTTGTTTCTCAGCAGAAGTTTGAGCGACTCGTACATAGTTCAGGTGAAGGACACTTGAGTGATTGGCTATAGGCCAAGTGGGAGATTGTTGGACAATTATGACCCATAGCATCACTATTTGTACAAAACATGGTGTTGTTGTACAAATTAACTATGTGACAAAGGAAATTGCTCTTTTATCATTTGTAATTGGATTATCAAGATACATAAATGATAAAAGTCCTTATGATTAGTTCCAGATTGAGATGATATGAGACTGTATTAATCCACCAAGGTTTAATCATTAAATATCCCTAGTCGTAGTATTATCAAGATTGGACATCGATAATGCGGAATAGACTAGTATTGCACTTGTGCGTGTTGTGGGAGCATAACGGCATAGTTCTCATATATTTAAGTATTGGATACTTGTGCAAGTGTGATAGGAGGTTGTGTTTACCGATGGTACGGGAACAGCTTCGCTCTGGATAGACCCCCTCTAAATCCCATTGGTAGTATGACTTTGAATTCAAGTGGGGCCCACAAGTCACATCACTAGTCAATCATTCACCTTTTTTTGGTGATCGAAGTTGGTGAAGACTTTGATGTTGGCTTGTAAAACACATTACCTTCATTTTTGATTGGAATGAGTGACATTTACCAACTTTTGAAGTTTGGTATTACTTTACTTGATTTTTGGAAAATCAAATAACATATAACACTCATTCTTTTCATCTATCTCTCACTTTGGGCGTGAGTTTTGCTCTCCCTCTCCAAAAATCTTGGCTTGGCCGAGAGTTGCAAGGAAAAACAAGGAAATTTTGTTGCAAAATTTCCAAATGCTAGCACATTAAAGGAGTCATTCAAAGGTGTTAGGGAAACCAACCTTTGAGCTTGGAATCTCAAATCAAAGCTTGGAGCTTGGATTCAACACTTCTAAGGAGCTTGGCCGAAACATCATGGAGCAAAAATTTTGTGTTCAACGCATCCAACATCCGATCAAAGTGAGTATTTTCCGCATTCTTACTTTGTTGTATTCACATGATTTCTTACTTAATTGATCTTGGTTTGACCTAGAAAACCCCTACAACTTCATTCACAAAACAAATCTCTAAATACTTTAGAGATTAAAATTGCCACACACTAATTATTATTATTTTTATTCTTCTATCTTATTCTTTTAACTATTAAGAGAGGGAAAAAAAAGAAGAAAAAAAGGTGGCTAGGGTTAGGAAAATATGAATAGGTTAAAAAGTAAAATAATTTTCTTTTTTATATCTAGGATTTATGTTTTATTAGTTTGTAACCAAAATTTCAATACTAGCCCCTCCAAAACCCTATCAAATTCTACCAACCTTAGTAATTGTGTAACTTCCAAAATTTTATTTAATGTCTTAATAAAGGCATTAAACACGTTACCATAAAAGAAAATGTAACTACTAATTTTAAATAATGACTTCCTAAAATCAAAATTTAAACTCATTAATTCAAAATCAACAGTAAATTATATAACATAATTTAACAATTACAAAATCTTAAATACTCATAATTATTTAGTAAAAATAATTTATATTAAATATTATATAAGTTTCATGTGTGATTTTAATTATTAATAATATAAATAATTAAATTACATGTGAATTTATAATTGGACAATCTAATTATATTTAATTTGCTACAATATATCGAGCTAGCAATGAGACCAAATGGACCTACAATTCTGAGATCCAATAATCTCGAAATATTAATTAAACTCTTTATTTAAATATTCTTAATTATTAATTTTAAGTTATTCCACTAAAAACCTAAAGTTGCACTCTCGTTACCGTAGATATATAATATAAGTCGAAATACGTCGTTGTCCATCGATATAATGATTACATACAGATTGACATTTCACGAGTATCTCATAATTAGTCAGCTCAAAATTTTTGTTGTACCCCTCTAATTATTTTTACTTTAAGTACCATTGATTCTCTTCATAACTATTATGGTTACTGACTGAGAAAGTCTCATCATAGTCGACTTCCTCTTTTGAGGTATAACCCTTGGTCATTAGCCTAACCTTGAAAGTTTGTACCTTCCCATCTTCTCCTCTCTTTCTCTTATAGATCCACTTACAACGTATGAGTTTTACCCCATCAGGTTGGTCTTCAAGTTCCCAGACTGAGTTGGAGTACATCGACTTCACCTCAAGGTTCATGGATTTGAGTCATTCCTCTTTATCAGAATCATCCACTGCACTATAATAGGTCAATAGATCATATACACCATCACTAGATGCGACAACTTGTGTCTCTCCAACATTTAGATAGCGATCAGGTTGTCGTACAACAATCTCACTGTGTATAGGTTGTAGATAATTCTGATGTACTTGCATCTAACGCTTAGATGTCGAAGTTGTTAAGCTTATGTCAACTTATGTTGATGATGGCGTGCTAGTCAAACTAGTAAGTAACTCATCGAGTATTACTTTACTTCGAGGTTTGAACTCTCTCATATAGTCCTCCTCAAGAAATATAGAGTTTGTCGATATAAACACTTTGTTATCTTATTGACTATAGAAGAACCTACCCCTAGTCTCTATAGGATAACCTACAAATAAGCACACCTAAGAGCGTGGCTCCAACTTTGTAGTCTTATTCTTCAACACATGTGCTGGACCCCCTCATATGCGGAAATATTATAAACTAGTTTTACGACCACTTCACAACTCTAAGGGAGTCTTAGGAATAGACTTAGAAGGAACTACATTAAGGATATACATTATTGTTTGCACGACATATCCCCAGAATGAACTAGGCATTGAACTGTAACTAAACATAGATCTTATCATGTCTAGTATATTCTGATTTCTCCTCTCTACAATACTATTCTGCTGTGGTGTTCCGGACACTGTGAGTTGGGATACTATCTCGTGCTTAACCAAGAATTCCTCAAAGCCACTATCAAGGTATTCTCCTCCACGATTTGATCAAATAATAATGTATTGTATATTTTATTATTTATTAATAAAATAACTACATTTTCATTTCAAACCTTATTAATGGTAATGTCATTATGCATATTAGATTGATGTATAAATATACTAAGAATGACATCGACCTTAGAATAGTCTTGTAGTAATACATGACACTAGGTGGTCTGACATTGGGATAGTATTACTATTATAAATTATTCTTAAAAGTAAATATCATTAATCGTTGGTTTTAAAATACGGTCAAATTCCTATAACCTATAAGACTAACACATGTCGTATATTGGATTTGGAGTTCCAATGGTTTATCTTGATGTACCATGAGCTTTGGAAGCTTGTATAGACATGTGGGTATTTGTTAGAGCGAATACTGAATGACTCACAGGTGATTCCTAATAGTTGGAAGTACATACCACCGTCAATAGGAATCTCCTCGAGACGAGTAGCATATGTGATCCTTTAACTATATGATATCATTGATTTTGTGTGAGATCCTCCACACTTAGATGCCATGTGTGTCAGAAACCTTTCATGGTTTGGCCTCTAGATGTTCGTTGAGTGTGGATCAATGCACTCATTAATCAAGTGCTTATCAAGATATGATTCATCGGCCCGTATGTGTACCATAAGAGGTTTAGGTATCCATGTGAGTAAGTCACGATTCTTAAGACTTTGGCTAAAGCCGATCACCTAGGGTGGATCGTATTAGTTGTAAAGAATCATGGACATGTCTACATGAGATCTGCACCTCATAAACTTGACGGTGTATTCTATGTTTATTAAGCACAACTTGGATAGTCTACGATGAAGGAATTGATAAACATATGTGATGACCTTGACTTGTATATTTTAGAAAGTTCGTTCATGTTTTTCGCGAATTCAGAGGTGGCCGAATTGCGTACATATTAACTAAACTTATATGACGAACGTGTCTAGACTTAGAGAGTCCCACAATATGAAATGTACTCATTAAGCACTTGGGTAGCCGATAATTTTTTATAATAAATAATATTCGATATTATAATTATCAACTAAGATAATTAAGTATTATTGGATAACATTGATTATTTACTTGACCTAATTTGATTAATTGGATTAATCCAAAATTACACAAGGGCTTTGTCGTAATTTCATAAATATCTCTACCATTTGAGGATATTTTGGTAATTGCAAATATGTAATTATATGTGTATTTGGCTTAATTTAATTGGATTAAATCAAAGTGGTAGACACGTAACTAATCAATTAATTAAACTTTATCTTAATTTAATTAGATTAAATCAAAGTAGTAGACAATGGTGATTAGTCACACCTAATTATATATATTTGGACAAATTAGATTAAACCCACATAAAAATTGATTAAAACTTTTATTAATTAAAAATTACCTAAGTTTTGCTAAAAATAGAAAGCTTGAGCAAAAGTTTTAATCAAGCTTAAGAAAGCAAAAACAAGCAAGCGTTAGAGAAATTAGCCTAAGTTAGAGAAGTGTTTAGAGAAGCTTTGGAAGATCTCTACAATATTTCAACATTGAGAAATCAAGATTGGATCTTGGAGTGAAGTTTGCTAGCATTGAAATCAAGATTGGATCTTGGAGTCAAGCTTGCTAAACTTTGGAAGTTCTCCAACCATTTAAACAAGGAGAAAGAGATTGGATCTCTCTATCAAGCTTGTTGTGTAAGTTTGATCTTCTCCAAAGCTATATTTTTCATTAGTGAGTTATCATTAGTGAGACATATAATGATGAATTATGTATTAGATATATAATAACATAACTTGATGTTGAAATTAGGTTAATTAATTATGTGCAGATGTTTTGGAAGTATAAACACAATTTGCTTGAGATTGGGTTAGAATATTTATGTTGTACATAAATTTAAAATTAGAGTTTGGAACTCTAGATAAAAGCTTAGAGCTATGGCTACCATTCTATAATCACTGACCACCTTTGAGTGACCTAGAAATATTCATGAGTCATTTCATCGTGGGATTCTAATTTGGTTTGTGCTTTGGATTCAAAATTTATGCAATTGTGTATTTAGAATAAATATATATTTTTGTAAAAATATTTGATATTTTGAAAAACATGATTTTTATTCTATAACATGTGTTGATGTTGGTTTTGATGTTAAAAATTAAATTTGGATATTTTTGAAGTGTTTAGAAAAGATCGGAAGGAATTAGAATATTTTACCCTAATTCCTTCAGCTCTCTGGAAATAGAGCCGAAGGGAATGTGCGCGCGTCGCGCACTTAAACTTGTTTTTTCCTTGTTCTGGAGCCTTCGGAATTCGATTCAGCCTCGATTTTTTCCTATACACTCGTAATGAAATATAGTATTTTATTAAATTATTTAAAATTACACTCATGCTTGATATCCACGGGTTAGACCCATTTCCACTGGGCACAGATCCAACCTTAGGGGTCCCACAACCGCCCCAACAAGACCACCCCGTTTAGCTTTTTTGTTTGTGAAAATGGAATTGTAAATGATTTTGATTCCCGTAGTAATTGACGGAACTCTTTCCTTCAAAATACTAAGAATTTCACGAGGTGCGGTGCTGTTGGCCATACTCATGGTAATCAAGATATTCTATTACTTGA
This sequence comes from Zanthoxylum bungeanum, assembly GCA_019454045.1. NCBI lineage: Eukaryota > Viridiplantae > Streptophyta > Magnoliopsida > Sapindales > Rutaceae > Zanthoxylum > Zanthoxylum bungeanum. The sequence continues at coordinate 82,460 of SKCR01047750.1, forward strand.
TGGTTATGGAAACCACATGTAGCATTTAATCCCCACATAATACCGTCTAGATGTATTGATATACCCCGCAGCTCAAATGGGCATTCCTGTTTTTTAATCCCACTATTTCTTATTATGGATTGCCCTTCAACAAAATATTGTGGTGATTTATACTTTCTCCTCTTCCCTTGTTAGTTTCTTCTATGGAAGAAACTCAACAAACCCTCGTGCAATATATTTTTGCCTTTACCTTAGGATTTTTTTCTCTTATATGGAAGGTTTTAATTCAACAGAAAAATAATTACTCAATTTTAATTTTTTTTTTTCAAAAATATCCTATATAAGCTTGGACCCAAATCAAAATAAATAAATAAATAATAATCCGAAGCCATATTCTGAATTTTTTTTTAAATTTCTTGCCTTTAAAAACAATTTTTATTCATCTCTATTTATTTCTCTCTCTGCCTCTCTGCTCAGATTTCTGGTATATAGAAAAGACATTTATATATATATCTTGGTTTTTTTTTCTTTATTTATTTCTATATTTAATTAATGGGCTCAATTAACTATTCAATTAATATTTATTTGCAATTTGCCTTTAAAATCTATTGTGACTATGCATACCGAAGGTATTCGTAAAATTCTTATTAAAATATTAATCAATGCATATCAAATTATTACCCATTAATCTAAAATTAATAAATTATAATAAAAATTAATAAAAATAGATAATAAATATGAAAAATCACATTTTTAATAAAAAATATATATATATATATTGAAAAAAAAACAATCCATAACAATCCATGGTTAAAAACAATCCATAATCCTAATCCATAATCCATAATTAGTATTTTAAAATTTTATTGAGAATGTTTTAGAAATACAAAATTATAAAATTATGTCAAACAAAAATAATACAATGGCCGCAAATTTATGTAACAGTTAAATAAGAATCCCGGCTATTGGAATAAAGATTTTCTAGATTAATAATAAATTGAAAAATGGGTTAGAGTATATTAAATAAATGGAGTTGGGCTTAATATAAATAATAAAAAGCAATTAATCAAAGCACAAATCTAGTTAAAATAAATATAAGCTAGTTTTAGAAAACTCTAGTACTCTACTAACTTCCTCAGTTTTTTTTTTTTTTTTTTTAACAAACGCACAAAGCCCTAATTTTGTTCTTCCTGGCAAGCCGAGCACTGCAAAAGGGAAAGGGGGGAAAATAATAAACATTCAACCTCTTGAGAGTGAAACGAAAAGAGAGACTGAGGAGAAAGCGCACAGACGAGAAAGAGGTTCTATATTCATATTTGAGGGTGCAGCAACTTGGCTCTCCTCTATTTTCAACATTTTATTTTTACTCCTTTAATCAAAATATTGGTGAGTTTTCTTACATGCATTGTCTGATTTTGACTTATGGGGGTGGTTGGTTTCAGTAATTTATTTTACTGCATATTTTAAAATTGAGTTTAATTAGTTTTTGACTTTTTCGTTTTCATGGGTTTGTTGGATTGTTATCAATTAATCACTTGAAACAGGAATTGAGTATGTTTATCCAAATTTCGGAAATTTTGGATTTTGAAGGCTAGCCATATACTACTTCATTGCATCATTGAAATTTTGAGTTAATCAATAATTCTTGCTATTGATTTTTATAATTCTCACACACTTATTTCAGTTTTTGATATTTTACGAGGCTGATTTTGATAGCATTAATTCTATCCATTTCAATTGTTATGTTTCAATTGAGTTTCTCCAATTTGCTGACTTAGGGGATTGATTTCCTCCAAGAATTAATTTTGTATTTAATATTTGAAACTTGTTTCTTTCAAATGGTTATTTTACCAAGACTGATTTATAGGCTTGGGCAATGATGTTGTGTGGGTGTTGAAATGGTGAGGATTAAATTATGGAGTGTGGTTCCATTTTAGAAACCCTAGGAGTTACTTGAATTAAGGATTATGAAAATTGAATGTGTATTGAGATTAAATGTGTTTAGTAGTATTGATGGGGATATATATTAATGATGATTTTGTGCATTAAAAAGGAAGAAATGGTGGCTTGATTTGGGAGTTGATTTCGACAGCAAAGGGGCTGACTGCTGAGTTTTATTTATGTTTTATGCATAATAATGTGCAATTGTAGTGTTAGAATGCATGCTAAAAATGACTAAAGTGAATGGGTTCAGTAGGGCAGTGAGTAGAGGGGATTAGGCTGTGAATCTGAGCAGCAGTGCAATCTGAATAGGTATCACTATTTCGGACATTAAAATAAATTCTAGACCTTCGATCAACACATCGTAAAATTCTGTATAAACTAGACATATTAAGGACTAACATATTCAAAAATCAGAATTTTTGGACTTGAATTAGGCCGAATATATGAAGTGGGCTGCCCTGCATGGCTGCATCTCACTACATTCTGTCTTAGTCTGAACAATCCCCGAAGATTCACTTATAACTTGAGTTTCGGAAGTCAAAATCGAAATCCATAAAAACCTACATAAACTAGGTACAATAAGGTTCATCCTATTAAAATTTCAGCCCCCGATTCATTACCCACTATTTACAGTGAATTTTCAAAGTTAAATGTCGAGCAGTGAATTTTTAGCAGCCAGGTAGAATTTGAATTTTCGTATTCCCACTTGTGTAATTCTAAATCTAGGCCCGTAAAATTCGTAGACGACTTGATACTACTACAAAAACTAATTCAAGCTCAATTTGGATGAAAAGAACTGTCGGCTATGTTGCTCCAGGTAACTATATATGTATATTTTTTATATGTTGATCTTTCTAATTCAGATTCATGTACAACATGTTATCACTCATATACGCAAAATGAGGAAGCAAGAGACGCAAAGCAGAAACCCTAAATCGACGAAGGTAAGAGACGAAGTAGAGGCAAAGCAGACGCAAAATATGGGGACGCAAAGCAGAAACCCTAAATCGACGAAGGTAAGAGACGAAATAGATGCAAAGCAGACGCAAAATGAGGAAGCAAGAGACGCAAAGCAGAAACCCTAAATCGACGAAGGTAAGAGACGAAGTAGATGCTGATTCCTTTTTTTTTTTTTATAAATACGCCAAAACGTAGTCATTTTGGTTGGATAAAAAAAAAATTTTAAAAAAAAAAGGCTGGAATGCGAGGCGGCCGCCTCATCGGTGAAAAACGGAAAAAACGGCACACGGAGTATTAGGTGGCCGCCTCGACGCGCTGACGCCTCGAGGCGGCAATTCGGCGCCTCAATACGTATTTTTAAACAATGCAAATCACCCAATTCAAGCTTATACGAAGCAGGTAAAACCCTCGGCTATCCTATGTTCTTATAAAAAATGCATTTTTTACTCGAACGCAGGACCTGATAATCAAATTTTAATCCTTTTCCCACCAAATTAATTTTGATTACTTAATATCTAAATCGAAACCTAATAAGAGCACATCATATTGGATAATTTTTTTGTGTGAAAATTACAAAATAACTGATCATATCCTCCCTCCATAGTTCTGATCATACGGTCATACCAACCAATCTGAAATTCAACACGTGGAAAATGGTTGGAAATTTCATTCAAAAGAATGAAGGGTGAAATAACCCCACTCGACTCAAATTTAAGAGGCTAACAAGAGACTTCTGCGTATGGTTTGGGCCTAATGAGCCCAATACATTTGGTCTAAGTCTAAGGTAAAAAAGTGGCCCAATTTCAATTACAAAAGGCCGAAAACAACCTATATCATTCGCAGCATTAACTTGTACACTAACGTACAACACCGCAAAACACTCATTTTCTTAAACGGCAAGCAAATATAATAAACTCGACACTCTCCTCCCTCCCTCCCTCCGTCCTTCGATCAAACAAACACTTCTCCTTCTCTCTCTCTATGTCGATCATTTCTTACATTTTCTCTTCAAATTTTTTTTCCAAGCCTCGATCCACGTCATCATGGCCGCCGCCAACGCTCCCATTATCATGAAAGAAGCCCTAACGGTGCCGTTTTACATTTCTCCTAACGATTTCACGCTCTCTCTTTTCGATTCGTTTTTTTTCCCCATTTTAGTTACTTGTTTATGCGATATCTGTTCTTGCAAATTTTTAGCGAGACTAAGTGTTCATGTGTTTCATATTTTATTTTGTTGTATGAAAAGTATTCCGTATGATGAAATTTAACAAATTAACTTTAGATCAGCGTCAGGATTCTCAATAATCGCCGACACCGTGAAGCATACCCAGTCCATTCTAACATTGTGAGTGGATACTTTTTCTTTTATTGATACTCTTGTTTTATGTTTCTGTGGATACTTAAAATCATGCTTTAAGAAGAATGATTTTGGAATTTGGATAAATCTATTTTTACGGGATATGAGATATTTTCGATTTGATGTTATATGATATGTTTCCGCTACGGTCCTTGTATGATATTTATGTTTTATGATTTTGAAATTGCCGTGATGCTTTTTAGGGTCCTGTCCATTTGAAAATGGTTGACTCGCTACCCTCTATCAATATGGTCCTGATTCGTTTATTGTTCGGTTTTTATGCGCAATCGGGCAATGGATGCCTGTATAGTTTTTGAAATATGTTGTAAATGAAAGTTTTGAACTTGGTTTTATGATCTTTGATATTTATTCGATTTACAATGTTTTACGTTGTTTTTATAATATCTACTCAATGGGTCTTCATAGATGTGCCCTCCCAATCCACAAATTTTGTAGATAGCTCTATCTGGTGAGCCATAACTTATTAGGAGCCTGGGATCGAGGTAATGAAGTATACTGCAGTCACTAGAGTATGGGTCCGTCATGTAAAGTTTGTGGTTCGCATTCAAATATAATGCATGTATGTCGGTATGAGTCAAGTCAAATGTGTATATGACTATAGATATAAAGTAAAAGTGTTTATTTAATATCAGTGAATATGATCTTAAATCATGAAATAGTTTAATAAATGTTAGTCATGATAACACAGCAGAGGAATAATCGAGAAAGTTAAGATATAGTCAGAGGCTCAAGGTGGTGGTGAGGATCTATTACCTGCCGGTAATAACATCTCCGCATTGGGGATGTTACAAATAACTACTTAATTTTTTTTTTAATCCTATATAAGCTTGGACCCAAATCCAAAAAAATCTGAAGCCATATTCTGAAATTTTTTTTAAATTTCTTGTGCGTTAAAAACAGTTTTTATTCATCGCTGTTTATTTCTCTCTCTGTCTCTCTGCTCAGATTTCTGATTTATAGAAAAGACATTTATATATAATTTTTGGTTTTTTTCGTTATTTATTTCTATATTTAATTAATGGGCTCCCCTTAATTTTATGTATACAATTCTTATTTATTTGCAATTTGCCTTTAAAATCTATTGTGACTGTGCATACTGAAGGTATTGGTAATTTTCATTTTTATTATCGTACCA
>SKCR01047751.1:0-78930 GCA_019454045.1 Zanthoxylum bungeanum
AACACTTAATTAGTCCAATTAATCATACTCAATTCATTATCATATGTCCAACACACAAAATGAAAAATCAAACCCATTTACATGCTTCTTTAGTCTCGGCCAAAAGAGGGATTTTGTGTCCGATTCGGTTTCAATCCAATCGAACCCATAATCGACATTCAATCACCATCCTAAATGATTTCCAATACATCCAATGTTCAAAATTCAAAATTACCAAGACATTAGGGGCATTATCCAATTCGGCCAACTCAAGGATTTTGGGGTTTTCGTCCAATTCGAAATCCAATCCAATTCGATTCAAATTAACATCAACCTAATTGATTCTAACTCATGAAATGAATTAAAAAATCAAAAAATCCAAGATCCCAAAATTCCATTCACATTCGGCCAAGGTATTAATTTTGGGGAAAATAATTCCAAATCATTTTTCGTCAAATTAGTCCAACCAAAATGAAATTAAACATGTTATAAGCATACTCAAACAATCAATTTATTCAAATCATGCTCAAATCACATTTACCCAAATTTTAAGCCCTACAACTTCATGCTTGAACCTAAGCTCTTGATGCCATTGTTGGTTTTTATTAAGGTCCAAGATCAAACAAGCAATGAAAATAATGCGTGAATACATCAACGGAGGTAGCAGAATACTCACATCGATCGGTTGAGTCGATTTGAAGACGATTGAAGCCAAAATGCTCATTGTTTTGGCGCATGAACTGCAGCAGTCCACTGTCCACGTTTTCAGATTTTGAGCTGAGAAAACGGAGCTCCAAGCCTCGTCCGACGGATCCCGGCTCATGGGTGAACCTCCCTACCACCTTCGCAAGACTCGTAAGTGTGCTAGCACTTGAATTTTCACCATGAAAACCCACTCTTTGCTTCCAATTTGTCACGCCATTTCTGGTTAGAAAAACAGTCCATTATTCTTCTGTTTTGGGCGTGAAAGAAGAGAGAAAATTGAGAGAGAAGAAGTTGTGTAATCCATTTTGAAATTCATTTCAAGTATATCTTATATACTCATGTGAATTTGAAATGCATTTTGCTTTAATTTGCATTTCATTTGCTTTTAAAAGACAAACCATCAAAAGCCATCATTACACATCATGTCCATCAAGTCACATCTACTTTATTAAAGTGACATGTTGTCAAGTCACATCACTCAAAGTGACAAGTGATTTGACGCTTGATGCGACTTGCGTTGTCGCACTCGAATTCGAAATACAATGCGCTCGCAATCACACTTGGGCTCGGGTTCGTTAATTCCAAATTACGATTTTTTCCTTTCCGGTCGCGTCGTAATTAGATGATTACGCCTAGCGAATTCACTATTCACGTCGCTAACGAATTAATTCTAAATTAATTCGTTCGCCCGAATTAAATCTAATTTTAATTCTGCGTCGAAATCTAATTTCGTTTAATATATCGAATATATTAGTTTACCGATTAATTCCAAATTAATCGTTATCTCTCTCTTGATGATATTTTATCCTAGATAAAATATCTCTGTAATTAATCCTAGATTATTTTCCCTCTCTTCTATATAATCCCAGATTATTCAAGAGTGCGAGTTGTGCATCATCGGTGGATTATCGGGAAGCGACCCATGAGATCTCCGGATAAGTTGGCAGTAAATACGGTCGTCGGAGTATCCGAATCACGTACGTACCAGTACTATGTTTCTACCGATTTACGAGACAAGGTCGACTCCTAGCAAAGCACCAAGTCTACCCAATTCTCCGAACATATCCTTTAAAGAATATTAAGATCTATATCAAGCGTAGTATACAATTGTATTGTATTGCGTATATCGATCCAGTATCGGACGATCACATGTTAGGCCTGGGGTTGGAAATGTGTCTGCCCCATACGAAACATATATCGGACATCAAGCAACTAGTCTCTGTGAATCGGGCAATCCTGACCTAGTCATATTGTCCCGACGGTTGCAACCTTTTATAGAGCACTAGTTCTGTATCATGCACGATCATCAACTCCATATGTCTGAAGTGACACTTCCATCTTGACATCACACCCAGTACACTACGATTCCTGATAAACCCAGAAGAGGTGAACACAGAACCAGTTTAGGTCCCCCAACCACCAAAACCAAAGTTTACCGATTGTCGCAAGTACTAGCGATGCAAGTCTCAGGTTAAGATCATATACATCTACCCTGATGCGGCCTCCTATAGACACGCAGACATACTACCAATGGGATTCCGCGGGGTCTATCCAGAGCGAAGCTGTTTCCCGTACCATCGGTGAAACACGACCTCCTATCGCACTTGCACAAGTATCCAATACTTATATATATGAGAACTATGTCGTTGTGCCCTCACAACGCACACAAGTGCAATACTAGCCTATTCTGCATTATCGATGTCCAGTCTCGATAATACTACGGCTAGGGATATTTAATGATTAATCCTTCGTGGACTGATACTGTCTCATATCATCTCAATCCATGAACTAATCATAGGGACCTCTCTTCATTATATATCTATGGTGATCTAATCACAAATGATGAGAGTGCAATTTCCTTATTACATAGTTAATTTGCTACAACAACACAATGATCTGTGCAAATAGTGACGCTATGGGTCATATTATCCAACAAATGCATCATCCAATTTTGTAGACCAGTCCCTCCTTATTGATCCAACGGTCCTTTCTAGGATTCTCTTGATCTCCTTGTTTGAAACCTCACCTGTCCATTTGACTGTGGATGGTAAGATGTGGCAATCTTATGAGTAACTCCATATTTGGATAGGAGTGCATCAAAGTATCTGTTGCAGAAATGTGAGCCACCATCGCTGATAATTGCCCGAGGTGTTCCGAATCGAGTGAAAATGTTCTTTTTCAAAAATTTGATCACTACTTTTGAATCATTGGATGGCAGTGAAATTGCTTCAACCCATTTGGAGACGTAGTCTACAGCAACCAGAATATACAGGTTTCCAAATGATGGAACAAAGGGTCCCATGAAATCAATACCCCACACATCGAATATCTCCACTTCCAGAATGTTTTGCAATGGTCCTTCGTTTCTCCTTGAAATATTCCCCGTTCTCTGGCACCTGGCACATTGAAAAGCAAAAAGATAAGCATCTTTAAAAAGTGTGGGCCAGAACAAACCTGATTGAAGAACTTTGGCTGCAGTTTTGTTTCCACTGAAGTGTTCGATGTATGGTGATGAATGACAGTGTTGCAAAACACTGTTGACCTCCTCATATGGAACACACCGTCTCAGTAATTGATCAGCACATCGTTTAAACAGGTACGGTTCATCCCAGACATAGTGCTTGACTTCTTTGAAGAACTTCTTCCGTTGCTGAGTTGTCCATTCCAACGGCCATTTTCCTGACACAATGTAGTTGACATAGTCAGCATACCAAGGGACTTCCTGTTGTTTCATGGCAAACAGCTGTTCATCTGGAAAAGTTTCTTTGATTGATAGTTCTTTGCCAGCTGTTTCTCCATTCTCGAGCCTCGATAAGTGATCTGCCACCTGGTTTTCTATTCCTTTCCTGTCTCGGATCTCCACGTCAAATTCTTACAAAAGACGTATCCAATGGATCAATCTGGGTTGGCATCTTTCTTTGTGATCATATATTTGATTGCTGAATGATCTGTGTAGACCACCACTTTGGGACCCAGCAGATAGCAGCGGAATTTGTCAAAAGCGTACACAACTGTGAGCAACTCCTTTTTACTGGTTGTGTAGTTGAGTTGAGCTTCATTCAGAGTTCTGCTGGAGTAGTAAATGGTATGGAAAATCTTTGCTTTGCGTTGTCCCAAAACTGCACCTACAGCAAAATCACTAGCATCACACATTACCTCAAATGGAAGGGTCCAGTGTGGTGCTACAATAATGGGGGCAGAAACCAGCTTCTGTTTTAAGATCTCGAAAGCTTCCTGGCATTCTTTGGTGAAGTTGAAAGGTACATCCTTTTCCAGAAGATTGCAAAGAGGTTTGGCAATCTTGGAAAATTCTTTGATAAATCTCCTGTAAAAACCTGCATGTCCAAGAAAACTCCGAATCCATTTGACAGATGTTGGTGGAGGTAGTTTCTCAATTGTCTCGATCTTTGGTTTGTCTACCTCAATTCCCTTTTGTGAAATCCGGTGTCCAAGAACAATGCCTTCTTGTACCATGAAATGGCATTTCTCCCAATTGAGTACCAGGTTTGTATCTTCGCACCTTTGTATATCTGTTTCAAATTTTGTAAACAATGGTCAAAAGAATCTCCAAACACAGAAAAATCATCCATAAAAACCTCCATACTCTGCTCCAGCATGTCTGAGAAAATGGCCATCATGCAACGTTGAAAAGTGGCAGGGTCATTACATAATCCAAATGGCATCCTACAGAAAGCAAAAGTACCATAGGGACATGTAAAAGTGGTTTTCTCTTGATCTTCTGGGGCAATAGCAATCTGATTGTACCCTGAATATCCGTCAAGAAAGCAATATAACTCATGTCCCGCCAGTCTGTCTAACATCTGGTCAATGAATGGCAGCGGAAAATGGTACTTTCTCATGGCTTTGTTTAGCTTCCTGTAATCCATACATACTCTCCATCCATTCACCGTTCTTGTTGGAATCAACTCGTTCTTTTCATTGGTGACAACAGTAATTCCTCTTTTCTTTGGTACACACTGCATAGGACTTACCCAAGTGCTATCTAAGATGGGGTAAATGATGCCAGCATCCAACCATTTGATGATTTCTTTCTTCACGACTTCCTTCATGATTGGATTGAGTCTCCGTTGATGCTCCACTGTGGGTTTGTATTCATCATTCATCAGGATCTTGTGCATGCAAAATGATGGACTAATGCCTCGAATGTCTGCTATAGTCCAGCCAATGGCTCTTTTGTGCTCTCGTAACACTCTCAGTAGCTTTTCTTCCTGCTCCAATGTTAGTGAAGAAGAAATAATAACAGGTAATTCAGAAGAGTTTCCAAGAAATGCATACCTGAGATGGCTCGGAAGTAACTTTAGTTCGAGCTGCGGTGGTTCTTCAATTGAAGGCTTGATTCGATCTTTCTTTGGCAGTTCCAAGCTTTCTACTGGTGGTGTTGATTTGAATCGGAATGGTTTGCCAAGGTAGTTGATGCATTCCATGATTTCAGCATCTAGCTCGCTGTCGGTCATATTGGTGATGCAAGCTTCAAGTGTATCTGTGGGATTTGACTCAGTATTCTGAACAATACTATCAACAACATCAATTCTGAAGCATTCTTCTTCTTCCTTTTCATCGCTCGGGAATTTCATGGCTTTGAAAATATTAAAGGTCACTTCTTGGTCCTGCACTTTCATGGTTAGTTCTTATTTTTGTACATCAAAGCTCCTCCAGCAGCAGCATCAACTGTGGTTCTCATCAGTCCAGAAAGTCCATTATAGAAAGTTTGGACTTGAAGCCATTTTGGAATCTCATGGTGAGGATATTTCCAGAGCAAATCTTTGTATCTTTCCCAAGCTTCGTACAAGGATTCTGAATCTTGCTGCACAAAGAATGTGATGTAATTTCTCAACTTTGCAGTTCTGGCTGGTGGAAAGTATTTTGTAAGGAATTTTGTGGCTAGAGCATTCCAAGTTGTAATGGATCCAGCTGGTAGTGAATGTAGCCAAGCTTTTGCTCTGTCTTTCAAGGAATATGGGAAAACTCTCAGCCTCGAAGCTTCTGGTTCGTCTCATGAAGTGTCTGAGAACCTGAAACACAATAAAACAAAAATAATAAGTAAAAAGAAAAATTAGATACAAGTAACAAATCTAACTTGTAAACTAATAGTAAAAGATAACTAAGTACCCGGAAACGGCGCCAAAAACTTGACCGGCGTAAACACACACGTATGACGCAAGCGTACGTATCGTTCAAGTAGTATAAAAGTATCGATCCCACGAGGACTTAAAACCTTATCTATTAATTTTTATAAGGTTAACTGTTTACTGGTATCTAACAGATTGATTTGATTTGGTTGGAAAAAGGCGATGATTCTAAATTTAAAACAAGTAAATAAATTTTTGCTTAAGTGAAATGATGAAAATTCAATTTATAAAAACTATCCAGGGTTGTGACTTATTTCAATATTATTTAAAAGATGAAGTAGTTATCCTATAGTTGGGTAATATATCAATTTATTAACCTGAAACACTAAATTATGTAAAAGCCTCTTCCGATGGTCAATTACAAACACCTAGTATGTCAACCAAGCTACCCCCGCCCGACAGGTATATTCATATCATGTTAGGAAATCTATTAAAGGGTTATCTATCCTTAAGGAAGATCGTGGGCTATTGAGTCTAAGGTCTTAAACTTAAAATCCCTATGTCTAGTTCATTTTAAGTTTACCTAATCAATTTAATTAATGGCCAGTTAATTAAAGAGCATTAAGATTAAGACTCAATAAATAAATATTTAAATTACCCAAACTATAATCTAACTCTTATAAACTGGTTAAATTGAAATTCATCACAACCCTATATAACTAACTTAGCTACGACACATAACTAGGGCTAAAAACTTAAAAGACTTAAAATAAAATTGCTTAAAATAAATGCGGTAAAATAAATGCTGAAAGTGAATTAAAATAAAATTGCTAAGGTAAAAGGAATTACTTCTACTACTACTAATTTAGATAATCTCCCAGAAAATAATATATAACTTGTGATTATTACGAACCGACCAATTTGGCGGTATCCTGATTAAGTCAAATTAAGTTCAACCAGCCATAAAGGAGGAACCAAAATAAACCAACCATAAAGGTGAAAAAGGAATATAATTTATCAACCGACCAATCTGGCGGTATCCTTTTTTAATCAGGTTTAACCAAGTTAAATTGATTTACCAACCGACCAATATAGCGGTATCCCTTTTTAACTCAAATTTTAAATAGTAAATATATTATTTTTAAGGGAGATTAATCTAAATAGCAATAGTAAAAGAATTACCTTTCACCCTAGCATAGGGAAGTTACCTCTTCATAGTGAATAGTAAAACTGTAAAAAGTAAAAGGTAAAAATAAATTATTATTACTATTCAAAAGTAAAATTACTATTATTATAGAACGTAATTAAAAAATTACAAAACTAAATTAAAAGAAAGTTAGAGAGAGAAGAACTCCATAATTACATAGAAGAAGTGAGAGAATGGTACACTGAAATCTGAAAATTCGAGCTCTATTTGTAGGCACAAAATTCAGTTTCCAGCGTCGCGACTCTGAAGTCCCCGCGTCGCGACGCTGGAACAGTGAGACGTGGCACAAGGACAGCTTGACACGTAGCGATTCGGATAAGAGGATAAAGTCGACATGTGTCATGGTGGCTGAAACTCAATTATGAAGCTGACGTCATTGATGATGTGGCACTGTTTATGACATCATTGGTGACGTGGCACTGTTCATGACGTCATTGGTGACGTCATGATGATGTGGCGTGCGCACGTTAGCGGATCTTCTGTGGTGGTGACATGTGGCACGGCGCATGTTAGCAAAGTCAAACTTCTCAAATTGTTGTCCGTTGACCCGTCGCACGTTAGCAGATTTTGCGCACACGGGGCGTCGCGACGCTGAATTTCCGGGCGTTGTGACGTGCAAAAGACCAAAATATCCATGCTGACGCATTTTTGTCCGATTTTGCCCCAAATTGCCTCCAGTGCTATCCAAACTTTATTTATCTGCAAAATAACAACAAAACACATCAAAACGTTCATAAATCTCGAGAAACAATGCAAAACATTAGGTCAAATGAGGAGAAATAGTGATATAAATACCACTCATCAGGAACCCATTGACTTTGGAAAGCTTCGTAATCAATGTCGATGGACAAGAAGTGATCTTGACTTTGGCCAACAAATCACAACTTGGACAAGACACCAATATGGAACAAAACCTTCATGATTCAAACACATCCCGACGGAAAAAGGTCTTGACTTTGGCCAACAAACCAGTGCCAGTCTTGGATCTTGAGTAAGAATCACTCAATGGAAGGAAAAAACGCTTAATATGTAGTGAGGGTTTTTCGCGTAATTGGCAACCAGTTAATTATCTTTGTTAAGGTCTCATCATCATACACCCTTAAACATGTATTCTAAACACATAATAAGACGCGTAAGTAAATATAATAATGATATGCGGATGGATACTTAAACACATTGTTCCTAGAACAAATCTCTCCATTTCCTCTCTCCCGCTAGCATAAGTATTACTTCTACCCTTTTACATAACACTTCTAAAGAAACCTCATTTACATTGATGGGAATAGGTGAGAAGAGAAATACACAAAGTCAAGAGATAATAGGCTGGACACACAGGTCCAATTAAGAAATTCTAAATTTATTACAACAATTTCCAAAATTGCACTCACCCATCTAATATCCATCCAATATACATTATTCATGCATCACAATCATGTATTCACACAAGCATGTTATCAATCAATCTAATCCAATTAATTAATCTGAATATTAATGACCATCCAATGTTCAAACAGCGATTTGATTTTGCGTAAGTCCGACTCATTTTGCGAATAAGTACTCAAAGTACGAATTCTTGAATTATACTAAACTACAACATTAAATCTAATTTAATATGTATTTAATACTAATTCATTTATTTAATTCCAAATTAAATAATTACACTTTTAAATGCGCCTTTGCGACTTAGATTCTAAATCTAATCGTTACGGATCTCAAAGCCCGATTAACATCCAATGTCGTCTAATAAAAGTCTAATGGGCTTTCAATCAATTTCTTAATGCGTGGGCTTCGGCAACCAAAGCCCAATCATGGAATAACCCCATTAGCCTATAAATCAATTTCGGCCCATTAGGCCCAATTAAACTTTAAAGGCCCAATAGTTAAATTTGGACTTTATGGATATGGTTTTGGGCCCAATTGGATCCAACCAATTTAGCCTAAACCTAACTTGGTACAACCAAGCCCATTAAGCCCAATTACAATTTTACAAGCCCAATTCCAAATTTGGCCCAACATAATTAAATTCCAATATTCCAATTTCATAATTTAATTACTCTTAAGTGTATACCATAATTAATTAATCAAATTAACATTTCCAAAATACTAATTCACTCAATTAATTATGCTCATTATCATCAACATAAGTCCAACACATTTCAATAAAAAAATCAATCATTTTCATGCTTACAAGTCCACAGCAATTTAGGATTTTTCAAATCGATTCCGAATTCAATCCAATTAAATCCTAAATCAACATTCCCAATATGATTCCAACTCATCCAATGATTAAAATCAAAAATTACCATGACATTAGGGCATGTATACCATTCGGCCAAGCCAAGTATATAGGAGAAAAGTGATCCAATCAATATTTCATGAAATTGATCATATCCAACTTCAATTAAACATCATTCTAGCATACTCAATCAAACAATTTCATCAAATCATACTCAAATTCAATTTACCCAATTTTTACCCTAATAAATTTTCATGCTCAAAATGGCTCAAGATACATTTGTTGGGTTTCTCTAAGGTCCCAAGGATCAAATCAAGCAATGAAAACACATGTGAATACATCAAGAAGTATGGCGGAATCATACTTACATTGATCGATTGAGGCGATGCGATGAACAATGAAAATCTTCAAGCTTTCATCCATGGAAGCTCACGGCAATCATCAAATTTTGTCCTCCATATTCGGTCCTCTCCAAGCTCCAAGCTTGGTGTGTATTCTGTGCCTACGGCTGGGTTTCCCTATCACATTCGCAAGACCCTTAAAGCGTGCTAGTACTCCGAAAATTTTGCCGTAAAATTTCCCTTAGCTTCCTTCAACTCTCGGCAATTCAAAATTATGGAGAGGAAAGAAAATAGCCTAAGGCCATGAGAGAGAGAATATGAGAAGTTGGCTCAATGGTCAAATTGGGAGAGAGTGAGAGATAATGAGATTTGTGTGTATTTTGTATATCTAATACACAAAACGAAAAGTCAAATACCAATTAAAAAAATTGTAAATGTCTTTCAAGCTTTCAAAAAGTCTTTCCAACAACTCTCATCTACTATTCACATCATAAGTGACTAGACATCACATCACTCAAAGTGACAAGTGATTTGACGCTTGATGTGACTAGTGGTTAGACGCTTGATATGACTTGTGGGCCGCACTTGAATTTGAAATGCGAGTACGTCCGAAAACACTCCCGGGCTCGGTTTTGCTAATTCTGAATTAAAGAATTTTCCATTGAGAAGTAATTAAATAATTATGCCTAGTAAAATTACTATTCACATCGCTAACAAATTAATTCTAAATTAACTCGTTCGCCCGAATTAAAATATAAATTCAATTCCGCGTCGAAATCTAATTTCGTTTAATATATCAAATATATTAAGTTACCGATTAATTCCAAATTAATCGTTCTTTCTCTTTAAAATAATATTTTATCCCAGATAAAATATCTTCGTAATTAATCCCAAATTAATTTTCTCTCTCTTTTAAATAATATTTTATCCCATATAAAATATCTCCGTAATTAATCCCAGATTAATTTTCTCTCTCATCTAATTAATCCTAGATTAATAAAGTGCGAGTCATACGTCATCGGTTAATATTCGGGAAGCGATC
Organism: Zanthoxylum bungeanum; assembly: GCA_019454045.1. Taxonomy (NCBI): domain Eukaryota; kingdom Viridiplantae; phylum Streptophyta; class Magnoliopsida; order Sapindales; family Rutaceae; genus Zanthoxylum; species Zanthoxylum bungeanum. The sequence continues at coordinate 10,601 of SKCR01047751.1, forward strand.
CATGAGATCCCCGGATATGTTGCCAGTAAATCCGGTTGTCGGACTATCCGAACACGTACGTACTTAGTACTACAATTTTACCAATTTACAAGACATGGTTGACTTCTAGTAAAGCACCGTGCCTACCCAATTCACCAAAAATATCCTTATAGGAATATATGATCTATATAAGGCGTAATATACATAGTATTGTGTATGTCGATCCAGTATCGGATGTCACGTGCAAGGCTTGGGGCTGGAAATGTGTCTGCCCTGTACGAAGCACATATCAGATCTCTGGTAACTAGTCTCTATAATCATATAACTATGACCTAGTCATATTATCCCGATGACTGCAGTACTTAAGAGTACTAGTTCCGTATCCTACGTGATCATCATCTCCGCTATAACTGAAGTGATACTTCCATCTTGACATCACACCCAATACACTACGATTCTCAATATACCCAGAAGAGGCGTACACAGAACCGGTTAAAGACCTGGACAACCAAAACCAAAGTATATTGATAGTCGCAAGTATTAGCGGTGCAAGTCTCAGGTTAAGACCAAATACACCTACCCTGATTCGGACTTCCATAGACACATAGTTATACTCCAATGGAATTCCGAGGGGTCTATCCAGAGCGAAGCTGTTTTCCGTACCATCGGTAAAAGACAACCTCCTATTACACTTGCATGAGTATCCAATACCCAAATATTTGAGAATTATGCTGTTATTCTCCCATAACACGCACAAGTGTAATACTAGTCTATTCCACATTATCGATGTCCAATCTCGATAATACTACGACTATGGATATTTAATGATTAAACCTTCGTGGATTGATACTGTCTCATATCATCTCAATCCGGAACTAATCATATGGACCTTCTATCATTTATTCATCTTGGTGATCTAATCACAAATGATAAAAGAGAAATTTCCTTTGTCACATAGTTAATTTATACAACAACACCATGTTTTGTACAAATAGTGATGCTATGGGTCATAATTGTCCAACATCCATTTCCTCTCCCCGGCTACCACTATTCTAACTTCTACCCAATTACATAATACAATAAAGAAACCTCATTTACATTGAGGGGAATTAGTGAGAAGAGAATTACAAAGAGTCAAGAGATAAAGGCTGGACAAACAGGTCCAATTTAATAAATTCTAAATTTATTACAATAATTTCCAAAATTGCCCTCACCGTTCTAATATACATCCTATATACATTATTCATACAATGCATCCATGTATTCACACAAAGAATGTTATTCAATCAATCTAATCCAATTAATTAATCTTTGAATTAAGTGATCATCCAATGTTCAAACGACGATTTGATTTGCGCGAGTCCGACTCATTTAAGAATAAGTACTCAAAGTACGTATTCTTGAATTATATCGAACAATAATTTTAAATCCAATTTAATTTGTATTCAATTAATTCTTATTTAATTCCAAATTAAATAATTACACTTTATTAATGTGTCTTTACGACTTAGATTCTAAATCTAATCTTAATGGGTTTCAAAGGCCCAATTAACATCCAATGTTAATTTAATTAAAGTCCAATGGGCTTTTAATTAATTTCATAAGGCATGGGCTTTTGCCAATATGGTCAAACCCAAATGCCAAGGCCCAATAAAGGAATCACCCTTATTTGCCATAAAATTAATTTTGGCCCATTATGCCCAATTAAATTTAAAAGGCCCATTAATTATATTTGGACTTTATAGAATGGTTTTAGGCCCATTTTAGATCCAATCCAATTGTCCTAGACCAACTTGGCCCAACCAAGCCCATTAGGCCCAAATATAACAATTTTAGCCCAATTCAAAATTTATGCCTAATTAATTAAATTCCAATATTCCAAATATCACAATTTATTTAATTAAAGTGTATAGCCATAATTAATTATTTAAATTATCATTTCCAAAACAACAATTTAATTAATTAATCATGCTTAATCATTTTCAATACATGTCCAACACAATTGAAGCAAAACAATCTCATAACATGCTCTTTAAGCTCACAACATTTCATGCATTTTTCAATCTATTTTGATTTCAATCCTATTAAATCACAAATCAAGATATATCATGCATTTTAAACACATCCAATGGTCAAAAATTCAAAAATCACCAAGAGCTACAAGGGTCATAAGTTTCGGCCAAGCTAAGGTAATTATGGGAAATTTATCCTATTTATTTTCTCAAAATTAATTATGCTTAACTCTAAGTTATCATAATCTAAGCTATACCAAATCATCAATTTGAAGAAATCATGGATAAATCATAAAAGCCCCAAATTAAAGTCTATGAACCCTAATTCATTTCATGCTTAAATTGGCGCTCTGGTACCATTGTTGGATTCTCTATGAACATGCCTAAGATCATTTAAGCATAAAATATGTGTGAATAAACAACGAAGTTTGCGTAATAAATTACATTGATGGGTTTATTGGATGTAGGAAAGTTCAAAACTTTGAATCCTTTGAAAGTAGTATATTGAGCTCCAAGCTTGATTATTGAATTCCAAACTCAATGGGAAGGTTTCCCTATCACCTTTGTAGACTCCTTTATGTGCTAGAACTCAAGAGTTTTGAAGCAAAAATCAAGAAGCAAGAACCTTAGGTTCACGCCAAAAAGAGAGAAAATAGGGAAGTGATTTTCGGCCTTGGGAGAGAAAGTGAGAAGTGTAATGTGTTTTTGATTTTCAAAATCAAAATAATCCATTACCAAACTTCCAAAGTTAGTAAAGGTCTATCACAAGTCAAGATGATGTGTTTAACAAGTTAACCCCAAATCTTCACTAACTTCCATCACCAAAAAGTAAGTGAAGTTGACTAGTGATGTGAATAGGTGTGGGCCCAACTTAATTCAAAATTCGAGTGGGCCTGCAAAATAAATCTCAGGCTCGGGTTGGTTAATTCCGAATTAACGATTTTTTCGTTGCGAATTAATTAAATCAAATTTAATTAAATAATTATGCCTAGCAAAATTGTTATTAAAGTCGCTCGCGAATTAATTCTAAATTAATTAATTCGCCTGAATTAAAAACTAATTTTAATTCCGTTATGAAATCTAATTTCATTTAATATATCGAATATATTATTTAATCGATTAATTCCAAATTAACCGTTCTCTCTCTATTAATTGAATTTAATCCCAGATAAATTCTCACCGTAATTAATCCCAGATTAATTTTCTCTCTCTCATAATTAATCCTAGATTAATTATGTTTGAGTCATACGTCATCGGTGAATCTTCGGGAAGCGACCCATGAGATCCCTGTATATGTTAGCAGTAAATCAGGTCGTCGGATTATCCAAACACGTGTGTACCCGGTACCACGTTCTTACCGATTTACAAGACATGGTTGGCTTCTAGCAAAGCATCGTGCCTATCCAATTCTCCATAAATATTCTTTTAAGGAATATATAATCTTTGACAGGCGTAGTATGTATAGTATTGCGTATTGCGATCCAGTATCGGATGTTGCATACTAGGCATGGGGTTGGACAATCACTAGCAACTATTCTCTTTAATCGGATAATCATGACCTTGTCATATTATCCCGATGGTTGCAACACATTAGAGTACCAATTATGTATCACAGTGTGATAATCATCTCCATATAACTGAAATGATACTTCCATCTTGACATCACAACCAATATACTACGATTCTCAATAAACTAAGAAGAGGCGTACACAAAACCTGTTAAAGCCTCGGACGAACAAAACCAAAGTGTACGGATTGTCGTAAGTATTAGAGATGCAAGTATCAAGTTAAGACCAAAAACACTTACCCTGATTCGGATTCCTTTAGACATATAGTCATATGACCAATAGGATTCCGAAGGGTCTATCCAGAGCGAAGCTATTTCCGTACCATCGACAAACACAACCTCCTATCACACTTACATAAGTAACCAATACTTAAATATATGAGAACTATTCCATTACGCTTCCATAACACGCAAAAGTGCAATACTAGTCTATTCTGCATTATCGATGTCCAGTCTCGATAATACTACGACTAAGGATATTTAATGATTAAACCTTTGTGGATTGATACTGTCTCATATCTTATTAATCTGGAACTAATCATAAGGACTTTTATCATTTATATATATATACAAGTAGTATAATTACAAAATGATAAAATAGCAATTTCCTTTGTTAAATAGTTAATTTGCACAAAAACCATAATATCTTTTACAAATAGTGACGATATGGGTCATAATTGTCCAATAGTTTCTTCATTAAGAGTAATTTATACTTACCCTCATTTTCTTAAGCACTATGCATTCCCAGTGCTTGATATCAGTCACAAATTGTAATTTTTTATTACCTTTTAAACCTTTAGTATAGCAAAGCGATAAGAAGGTAAGGTTCCCACTACTATTGACATTCAAAAATGCTTTAGACCCATCGCACTTGTAGTACTACTTATCATATCCCTCAAGAGACCTTTAGTTAATGGGTCAGCAAGATTATTTTTTGATCTTACATAGACAACTGTAATAATTCCACTAGAAATTAGTTGTCTAAGATACTCATGTCTCAAAGTAATATGTCTAGACTTACCATTGTAAATTTTATTAAAAGCCCTAAACATAGTTGCTTGGCTGTCACAGTGCAAAAAGATTGATGGCATAGGTTGTGGCCACAACTCTATATTTAATAATAAGTTTCTCAGCCATTCTGCTTCTTTACTTACAGTTGCTAAAGCTATAAACTCGGATTCTATTGTGGAATGAGTTATGCATGTCTACTTCTTAGAAGCCCATGAGACAAATCCTCCACCTAAAGTGAAGATCCAACAAGAAGGTTATTTGTTATCTTTAACACTAGTTATCCAACTAGCATCACTATAAGCTTCTAGCACCGAGGGAAACTTGTGTTAAAACAAGCCCAGGGTCTTTGGTCTTTTAAGATAACCAAGAACTCTTCCAATGGCTCTCCAATGATCGGTACTATGATTAAGTGTATACCTCGCAAGTTTACACATACTGAAAGCAAATCTGGTCTAGTATAAGTATTGCATACATTTAGGGGTGTCAAAACGAATCAACGAATCGAATTTGTATCGAATCCTAAACGAATCGAATCAAAATGTGATGGATTCGTATTCGATTCGTTTATTAAAGGAATCCTAATATAGTATTCGTATTCGATTCGTTTATTAAACGAATCGAATACGAATATTTTTTTATCCGTTTAGTCAATGATATTATTTAATAAAATAATTTACCACACTTGATTTACATTAATTCTTCATAAATATAGATATATGAAATATGTAATTAATATATTTACTAAAAATACTTCACCAAATATTGAATGAATAAACGAATCAATGAGCTTAAATTTGTATTCGATTCGTTTAATAAACGAATCAAATCAAATTGATCCATTTATTAAACGAATCCATTTTTTCAAATCCGTATTCGCTTTAAAGCGAATCGAATCGAACGAATAAATGAATCCTGACCCAAATTGCCACCTCTATATACATTAAACTACCTATTGTGCTAGTATAATCTAATTGTCTAACAGATCTTCCTTGATTCTTCTAACTTATTAGAAACATCAAGTGGGGTATTAAATTCTTTAATACCCAAATGATTAAATTTATAGAGATTTTTTTCAATGTAATGAGTTTGACATAAAGCAAATCATTTATTATGTTTGGTAACTTTGATTCCTAAGATAGTATCAACCTCTCCCATGTCTTTCATTTTAAACATAGAGGTTAAATACTTCTTAGTGTCATTTATTCCCTGCATATTAGTTCCTATTACCAACATGTCATCAACGTATAGACACACTATCATACCATATGTAACTGTGAACTTGGAATAAATATACTTATCTGCTCCATTATGCTTGAAACCATATGATAATATCACACTATCAAATTTTCCATGCCACTATTTAGGAGCTTGTTTTAAACCATATAAGGACTTTACTTATTTGCAAATCTTCCTTTCATTACCAGGAAGCACAAAACCCTCAGGTTGCTCCATGTATACCTCTGCATTAAGATTGCCATTTAGGAATGTTGTCTTAACATCCATTTGATGAATTTATAAATCATAAATGGATGCTAAAGTAAACAATATAGACGTGATTCTTGCTACAGGAGCATATGCATCAAAATAATCAATCCATTCCTTTTGTCTAAAACCTTTAACAACTACCCTTATTTTGAAGGTCTGTAGAGAACCATCGGTATTATATTTTCTTCTAAACACCCATTTGCATCCAATGGGTTTAGAACTGGGATGTAAATCAACCAAAACCCATGTACCATTTGATAAAAGAGAATCCATTTCATCATTTATGGCCTCTTTCCATAAAGCAGAATCTCTTGAACTCATAGCTTCACTATAAGTTATAGGATCCCCTTCCAAATTTAAAACAAATGGTATTTTATTTAATACCTCATCTCTATTTCCTTCAACCAAGAAGACTAGTGCTTGCGATGAGATAAAATCAGAACCAAAGTTCTTCTCTATTTTAACTCTTTGAGTCCTCATAGGTTCAATAGGTGACTCAATTATTTTCCGTTTGTTAGAAGAAGAACTAGAATTCATGTTGGTGTCTTGTGTTACCGTAGGGTCAGAAATTTCTCTATTTGATTGTGGATTAACGTTTGAGTTATTAAGAAAGCTTGTTTCTAAAAACTCAACATCTCTAGATTTTATAATAACACTAGAATCTAAATCCAGTAATCAATATGCTTTTGATTTTCTGCATATCACACAAAAACACTTTTTAGAGCTCTAGGCCCCAGTTTGGTCCTTTTAGGATCCGGAACCCTATAAAAGGCCAAATAGCCCTATACCCTCAAATAGCGTAAATTAGGCTTTCTACCTTACAACACTTCATAAGGAGAAGTTTTGGTTTTCTTGGAAGGGATTCTGTCAAATTCATTGGTAATTTTGCATGCATCATCATAGCATTAACCATATATACCAATGTTCTGTTTTTTTCTCAGCGAGACCATTTTGTTGCGTGGTATAAGGTGCACTACTTTGATGAATCAAACCACATTCTTCATAAAAATTAGAAAACTAAATTGGAAATATTCACCTCCTCAATCAATTTGTAGGATTTTAATTTTCCTTTTAATTGATTTTCGACCAAAGCTTTATAACTTTTAAATATATCAAAAGCTTGATCTTTTGTTTTCATTAAATAGACATGAGTAAATATGGAATAATCATCTATAAAAGTAATAAAATATCTATTTCCGCCCCTAGTTAAGTTACCATTTAATTCACAAATATCAGAATGCACAAGTTCAAGTAACTTAGTTGTTCTATCATTCTTTGGGAAACGTTTCTTGGTCATTTTCGCTTGTATACATGTTTCACATTTTCCAAAATTTTCATTCACATATGGGATTAAATTTTGTTTAGACATGAATTTGATTGAGTGAAAATTAACATGTGACAAACAAGCATGCCATAAATTGAATGAAGAATAAACAATATAAGCGGAAACATTAATTTTATTAATACTTAATCTAAACATTCCATCACATGAATATCATTGTCTAACAAATATCCATTTTTTGAAAAAAAATAACTTTTTCTACTTCTAGGAAAGCCTTTAAGCCTTTCTTGCACAGTAAATTTACAGAAATCAGATTTTTTCTCACATTCGGAACATGAAACACATTTTTCAGAATCAGTTTCTTTCCCGATGTAAATTTCACTTCGACTTTTCCTTTTCCAAGCACCTTAGCAGTATCATGATTTCCCATCAAGATCTTTTTGTCTTCTCCTGCAACTTCATAATCCTTGAACAGAATTTTATTGTTGCAAACATGCACTGTGGCTCTAGAATCGTACCACCAATCAGAAGATTTTTCAATTGTCACCATGTTACATTCTGTTACCATACTGACTTTAAGTCTTGCAATCACAGTAACAATATCAGAAGAAGAAGACTGTTTTTCAACAACATTTGATTTCTTTTATCTAGCACTTTCTTCCATCTTCAACTTCTTCAAGAACCTGCATTCTTTCTTGAAATGGCCTTTTTTACCACAGAAAAAGCATGACTTGTTTTTCTTATTGTTGGCAGAATTATCATTTGAAGAATCATCATGTTTCCTCTTATTTCCAGATTGATTACAAGCCTTGTTACCGGGTTTTTTAGACTCAACATTATTCATTTGTGTATCAGATTCTAAAGAAAACTTATTCTCACGAATACGAGTCTCTTTTTCAATTCGAATATGCTTTGTAATCTAATCAATTGTGAAATCTTCAGAAGTGTGTAACATTTTTTTTCCTGTAATCATTCCAAGTGGTAAGCAATTTTGCAATTATAGCAGCCACTTGAAGTGGTTCAGACACTTCTATATTTAAATCTTTGAGTCTAAACACCAAAATAAGTAATTCATCCACTTGATCCATCGTAGACTTATTATCCGGCATGTGAAATTCGAAAAACTTCATACTGAGAAATCTGTCCGTACCTTGTTTTACATATGTGTATTTGTTCTCCAAAGCCCTATAGATTTCTTGTGGGGATTTGATAGAATGAAATAGATCATACATCCTGTCAGACAACAAATTTAAAATAAATCCTCTGCAACAAACTTAATCTTCCTTACGTTTCTTGCGGGATGCCTTGATTTCCTCAGTGCCTTTATCAGATGGCAGAGGAATCTCTAGCAGAGCAATGCTTAACAGATATGCAACACCCATTTCAGTGAGTAAAAAGGGAAATTTGTCTTTCCAGCGAGAGAAATTCATTCCATCAAAATGATACAACTTGAACACATCAATATTAAACATCTTGTTGAATACAGAGTCAGAACCAGAACCAACAAAACCCTCCATTGTTTGATAATTCCTTTAAGATTGTTAAAAAATAGAACAAACAATATTGATGAAGGCTTTGACGTGTATTCACTATCCTTAAAAGAATTATGCCCCCACTATGTTGCTACCAGATTAATAGCAGTTCCTTCAGGATATACAAAGCCAGATAAAAATTTATAGTTAGCAATTCTAGAAATTCTCCAGGAACATGTAACCAAGAATCGTTTTTAAGAGTAAGCAAAATTTGGAAGTTGTTATTATTTGGAAATCAGAAGTGGAAATACATATATATAACTCTAAAGTCATAACACTTCAAAAAGACATAGCATTTCAAAAAGGACACAACTGTTGGCCTTTAAAAACAGTTAAAAAACTATTTTAAGATAAAAATAAAAAATTAATTAAACTAATTAATTAATTTCGAATTTTAAGTGCCAAAGTTCCCAAGTGCCATATATATATATATATATATATAAAACAAACATTTATATTTCCCTCCTATATTTTTCCCTCAAAACTTTCCAACACCAATTTGAATTATTTGGTGTAACAAGCCTTTATAAACTTGCTCTAGTCTCAATGATCTTCCTATGTGGGATAGGAAGTCACCCAATTATCACTAACTATACCAAGAATTAGATGATGCCATAAATCACATCAATTGTGTGATTATTCATACATGGTGCTCAAGTAATTAATTAACTTATTATTTTTGTGTACACGTGGCAAATTTTCTTCTCGTGATTTCTTATATTTCCATTAATAGGTCATACGCATACAAATATATATTACAAAATATGTTTGAAATTATTTTATGTGTAAAATGTGAAGCTTTTTTTCCTTTTGTTTGTTACACCCGTTGGATTAGTGACACATGGCTCTATCTCCACCGTTACTTAAATACCTATTTTGGTCACCATATATAAAGGCTGCTAGGGTGGAGTAAAAATAGTGACGATTGCGTTTTCATTTTTTCTCTGATTTCTCTTATTCTTGTTTGGCTTTTTGTTCTGTCATTGAGCCAAATTCCTAATCCAAGTTTGTGTGATCTTCATGGTAAATTAGCTTGTTGGCCAAATATTATTGGTGATGGACTAACTGGCAGCCGCTAGATTTGTGTGTAGAGATTGGCACAGTAAGAGATTATGGTTCATCTTGTTTTGTTCTGTAATTTGGGGAAAATTATCGTTGTAACTTCGTTCAAGGTTCTTGTGTAATCTTGATTCTATATTAGTGCAGTGAGCTCCTTGTTTCCAGAGTTCAACGTGGATGTAGTCTGAATCTTTCAGGTGAACCACTGTAAAATCTTGTGTTCTTATGTGTGAATATTTTGTTGGCTTGATCTTGAGTTTTTTAATCGGTGATCTATTATTGATTGAAAAAGAAAATGAAAACAGAGAGTGAGTTTAAAATGTAACAGTGGTATCAAAGCCTGAGTGGCCGATTAAGACTGAAAGCTAATCCTCTGTGTTAACCAATCAAGATCCCTGAGTTGTTGCTGATTAAATCCCTAAATGACTGTCGATCTGATCTCTGAGTGTTAATCGATCAAAACCTCTGAGAGTAGCCATTCAGATCCCTGAGTGTAAACGTACAAAACCTTAAGTAGCTGAATGATCCCTTAGTGGCCGAACAAGACTCATAGTGGACGATCCCTTAGTGGCCGAACAACACTCAAAGTGACCGAACGCTGTGTGGCCGAACAATATCTTGTTTGGCCGATCAATTTTTGAAGTTGCCATCTGAGATTCTAGGGTTAAAAATTGAAATGTCGACTATCAAACTAGAAGTCGATATCCTTGACGGAAAATGGGACTTTACCACATGGAAAAAGAAAATGAGAGTATTGCTTTCCCACCACAAGGTGGCTTTGGCACTGGAACCCGACCTCGAAAAATGGCCAAAGATGGAAAATGATGTGAAGGCCGAAATATCGGAAGAGGCTTACAACCTGATCTTCTTTCATTTGGGAGACTCAATCATCAGAAAAGTTGATGGAATGGACACTGCCATTCAACTCTGGGGTAAACTTGAGTCTTTTTATTCTGTTATTTCTGCTCCAAATTTAGTTTTCTTGAAAGGAAATTTTTTAACAACAAGATGAACACAAATAAGTCTATAGATGATAGCCTGGATGAATTCACAAAAATTACTCAAATTCTTAAAGGAACTGACCAAGCTTTAGGAGATTCCAGTAAAGCGATGATTTTACTAAATTCACTACCTGAAGAATATAGTGTCGTAAAGAACTTACTTCAGTACATTGGAGTCATCCCTAGGCTAGAATTAGTAATATCTGGGATAAGGGCTAGAGAGTTAGAACTTAGAGTCAGTATGAGAGGTGGAACGAACCTCTTCGTGAAAGGAAAAAATGACAGGAAATACAATTGGTAGAATAATAATCCACCAAATAACCAAGAATCTAAAGGGAAGAAAAAGAATAAACATAATAAGAATAAGAACAGTGGAAAGAAATGCTATCACTGTGGGAAGGAGGAACACCTTAAAAAGAATTGCTATAAATTTCTTAGGGAATAGAAAAATGAAGGCAGCGCTACTGTGGATGCCGAAAATGGGTCAATTTGCCTATCTGAGGCATTGACCGTGTCTAGTGATCATATTAGCAGAGAATGGATACTGGACTTAGGGTGCTCCTTCCACATGAGTACATCTAGGGACTCGTTTATCAACTTTAAAAATTCAGACCAAGGGACTATGTATATGAGAAATTACAATATTTGTAGAATACAGGGAGTAGGGGATATAACGCTCAAACTCAATGATGGTAAAATTTGGATCCTTACTGATGTTAGATATGTACCTGAATTAAAATGAAACTTAATACTAGGAACTGTAGATGAATTAGGTTTCACAAATAAAGCACACCAAGGAAACATGTACATATCTAAGGGTAAAAAACTAATCCTAAGTGGTATTAAAAGAAACAGATTATATATATTGAATGGACACCATGTATTCTCAGAAAAACACATTTCTGTCATAACTTCTAATGTTGATATGACTGATATTTCGCACTTGAGACTTGGCCATATTGGCCCGAAAGGCATGTAGTTACTCAGTAAGTAGGGACAATTTGGAAATGACCAGTTGAAGCCACTAGACTTTTGTGAGATCTGTGTGTTGGGCAAACAGCACAGATAGAGCTTTCCAATTGGAATTCACTTGTCAAAAGCCTTCCTGGAGTATCTACATTTTGATCTATGGAGACCGGCCAAGGTCCTAACACATGGGGGTAAGAAATACTTTCTTTCTATTGTTGATGATTACAGTAGGAAAGTATGGAAATTGTTGTTAAAATCAAAGGATGAAGCTTTGGTAAAGTTTAAAGATTGGAACGTTTTAGTATAAAATCAAACTAATAACAAAGTGAAAATCTTGAGAACAGATAATGGCTTAGAATTTGTAATAATGAGTTTGATCAATACTGTACGAGTGAGGGTATCCTGAGACATAGGACTGTAAGAAACACTCCACAAAAAAATGGAGTTGCACAAAGAATGAATAGAACCCTATTAGAAAAGATTAGATGTCTTTTATTCTCATCTGAACTCCCAATGCCTTTTTGGGGTGAGGCTCTTAATATTGTAACACATCTAGTTAACCTTAGCCCTAATAGCTCAATCCAGTTTAAGAGTCCTGAAGAGATTTGGTCTGGTAGAACACAAAAACTAGCCCACCGTAGAGTGTTTGGTTGTGAAGCTTATGCTCATCCATGCATAAGAAAACTTGAACCAAGGTCACTTAAGTTTGTTTTCATAGGATACCAAGAAGGAACAAAAGGGTACAGGTTATGGGAAAGAGAGTCGTCTGGAATAAAAATTATAGTTAGTAGGGATGTTATATTCAATGAACTTTGTTTTCCTTGTAAAACTACTAACAAGAATGTAGGTGCCTTAGAAAATGATCTAGCAAATTTTTGACCTTGTAGGTGGAACTCATATGCAGGTGGAGCCAAGCCCACCAAAGGCCGCTGCTAAAGCTGGTGGCAGGCTAGGGACAAGACATTTGAGGACGCCCATCTATGAGCAATAACCCTGAAGAAAATAGAAATTAAGTGTCTGATATGTAAGAAAAAATGAAGAGGACACGGTGGATCAATTGGATCAAAATCAACAGAATGAATCATATGAGCAACATGATGAAACACCACAAGACACATTGGTCAATTACCAGCTAGCAAGAGATAGAAGTAAGAGGCGGGTAAAACCTCATACCATGTATGATTACTCAACTAATGATTTATACTTTTGTGCATTAATATCAAGCCATGATATAAATGGAATAGAACCTGCTAGCTTCGGAGAGGCATTGAGATCTACCCATAAACATGAATGGGAAGCGGCCATGAAAGAAGAGATGTATTCTCTTAGAAAAAACCAAACCTGGATTTTGGTTCATAAACCTAAAAACCAGAAGTTGGTTGAGTGCAAGTGGTTGTTTAAAGTCAAAGAAGGAATATTGCCTAGTGACCCTGTTAGGTTTAAAGCCATACTTGTAGAAAAAGGATTTACTCAGAGGGAAGGGGTAGACTATAATGAAATTTTCTCACCTGTAGTTAAATTTAAGAATATTAGGATGATGTTAGCTCTAATACTTCAGTATAGCCTCGAATTTGAACAATTAGATGTAAAAATTGCTTTCTTACATTGAGAACTAGAAGATAAAATTTATATGTCTCAACCTAAAGGTTTTGTAGATAAAAACCATCCCGAGTATGTGTGCTTGCTCAATAAATCCTTATATGACCGTAAAGAGTCTCCTAGGCAATGGTACAAAAGATTTGATACGTTTCTGCTCAATATTGGATTTGTTAGAAGTAAATATGATAGTTGCTTCTATTTCATGCTTAATGATAAATGTCTTGTATACTTGTTATGGTATGATGATGATATGCTTCTAATCACTAAATCAATGAATGCAATAAACTTAAGAAATAATTGAACAGTGAATTTTACATGAAAGACCTATGTAGTGCTAAAAGAATTCTAGGTATGACCATTGATAGAGATATAAGTAAAAATTATATGAAAATACATCAGTCCATATATTTGCAAAAGATAGCATCTAGGTTTGGGGTAAGTGGTTGTAAGCCTGTTAGTTAGCCACTTACGAGTCATTTTATTTTGTCTAAATCCCAAAGCCCAGCTAATAGGTCTGAAATGATTAAAATGGAAAATGTATCTTATGAAAATGCTATAGGTTCTGTGATGTATGTCATGATTAGTACTAGACCTGATTTTTCTTATATTGTATCTTTGGTGAGTAGATTTATGTCTAATCCGAGAGGGACACACTGGAGTGCTTTGCAGTGGTTATTAAGATACATAAATACAACATTTGACTAATGTTTTAGACTTAGTAAGGTATGTGGATTCTGATTTTGTAGGTGACAGAGACTCAAGAAAGTCAACTACAACATATTATTTCACTTTTTGTGGAAACTGCATCAGTTGGAAGTCGAGTCAGCAACCCTTAGTTACGCTTTCAACTACTAAAGCTGAATATGTAGCCATAACTGATGTGTTCAAGGAAGCCATGTGGCTTCAAGGTATCTTAACTGAAATACAACAGCTTCGTGGAAGACAGTTGTGTGTTTTGAAAGTCAGAGTGCAATATATTTGAGCAAAAATCTGGTACATCATGAGAGAACTAAGCATGTGGACGTAAAGTGTCATTTTGTGGGGGAAATCGTCTCAAGTAGTAAGATTGAGATAAAAAAGATCCGAACTGAGGATAACCCATCGGATATTGGGATAAAAATTATTACTGTCGTCAAACTCTCCCACTGTATGAAGTTGTTGCATGTGGGGGCTGGCTGACCTTGCAGCCGACATGAACAATGATGGAAATAAGTGAGTTTATTGCACTAGCTTGACCCTAACGCATGCAGATATATGTGTAGAAGCGATGGGTCTTACGACTTCAAGGTGGAGATTGTAAAATGTTAAGCCTTTTTCCTTTTGTTTGTTACACCCGTTGGATGAGTGACATGTGGCTCAATCTCCACATTTACTTAAATACCTATTTTGCTCACCATATATAAAGGCTACTAGGGTTGAGTAAAAATAGTGACAATTGCGTTATCTTTTTTTTTCTCTGATTTCTCATATTCTTGTTTGGCTTCTTGTTCTGTCATTGAGCCAAATCCTTGATCTAAGTTGTGTAATTTCCATGGTAAATTAGCTTGTTGGCCGGATAGTCTTGGTGATTGACTAACTGGCAGCCACTGGATTTTTGTGTAGAGATCGGCACTGTAAGAGATTAGGGTTCATCTTGTTTTGTTTTTTAATTTGGGGAAAATTGTTGTTGTAACTTTGTTCAAGGTTTTTTTGTAATCTTGATTCTATATTAGTGCAGTGCGCTCCTTTTTTCCGGAGTTCAACATGAATGTAGTCTGAATCTTTCAGGCGCACCATGATAAAATCTTGTGCTCTTGTGTGTGAATGTTTTGTTGGCTTGATCTTGAGTTGTGTAATCGGTGATATATTGTTGATTGAAAAAGAAACCGAAAATAGAGACTGAGTTTAATGTTGGAAATGGTGATCGAGCGCCATTCAATTTTTTGTATGAATATTTGATATTTATGCAATATACTATTTATTTTATCATGGTTATTTATTTATTAATATGGTATAACTCTTATTTTTATTATATATTGTAAATATAAAAATTAGATTACTCTAAGAGTTAGAGATTTCGAGTTACACTCGGAACCTTATATGAAATTAGTGAAGACCAGAGAGTGACAACATATGGTGATATAGTTTCAAGAGTTGCAAATGGTGTTGAGAAATATCACACATTCTCTCGAATATAAATTATTCCTAGTCTAGATATATTGACATGGGTCGGTCATTATATTGGTAAGACTAGTGCATTGTCTATATATGTAATGGACATATGGTTTGTCTCAATGGACTGTGAGCTTAGAGGAAGTTCGTATAGAAATGCAGATATTCATTAATTGAATGAGTATTGAACAAACTCATAAAAGATGACTAATAGATATTCCATTAAATTGTCAATAGTTATCTTTTCGAGTTGAGTAGTTATTGTGGTCCTTTGACTTATGACACCACGATGGTTTTATGAGTGATCCTATGTGCCTGATACCATGCATGTCAGAGACCTTTCATGGTCTGGCCTCTGGATGACTGTTAGGTATAGACCGATGCTTACGAAGATCGGTGTGTCTTAAGATGAGGATTTTTCAGTCCATATGGTTGGACTTTGTTTCTAGAAATTTTCAGAATATATTGTGGATATCTTTTGGCCGAAAATTCGTAAAAGAAATTGTTTCTTTAACATTATAAATTATATTGAAAAAGAGTTTTTCATATATTATTTATTATGGAATATAATTATAAAAGTTTATTTTATATTGAGTAGATAAGGTTTTGACAGTATAACTATAACCTTACTCAATTGGAAACAGAAATGACGAAAGGATTATACATTAGCGTTTTAACCTCGACTTGTTTGGTTCGACGTGTCGTGTTGTTTAGTCATGATTTGTAGGTGGACAGGCCTTCATGAAATATGTATACAAGTATATGAGATATATATGTAAATATATTCGTAACAACCAAACGTGAACCTAGAGAGTTCCATTATATTGAGTTTACTCGTTGAGCACTAGGGCGACCTCTCGTCAAATGTTGACAAAGTATTTTTTTTTTTTAGTTTTAGGATTAAACTATTTGATTCGATAATTTATGAGATGAATTGAATTAATTAATTTTATATCAAGAGTTGATATAAGTTTATTGTATAATAGATGTAAATTTGATTTTCATTAAATTAGAAATTAATTTGTGAATTAATTTAATTGTTAAATTAATATACAAGATTAATTACTTGGCTTATACAAATAAAGCTTTTAATTAGTTAAAGTAACTAAGGTAAAGCAATTGAATTATTTGGTTAAAATAACTAAATGAATCATAAAGGTAACTAAGTTTATTTTTGGTGAGATATTAACTAAGTTGACTTTTGGTGAGATATTATTATTTTTGTTTTAACCTTGGTCAAGTTAAGTGTTTTTACTGTATGAGATAGAAACAAATATCTTCTTGACCATGATTAATTTGCTTTATTGCTTTGGTTTAGCATTTCTTTATTTGATATATAAATCAAACAAAAAGTAAAGGGTTAGTAACAAGTCAACAAAAAGCAAAACTCTCTCCCTGGAAAAACACCCACTGCCGTGAGCTTGTGAAGCATAACGGCTGCGTTTTTTTGCTTCATTTTGTTCATAAAAAATAAGCCAAATCACTCACCAAAATTACCCAAATAAATTATCATGAGCTTCAAATTAATCTTTAAGAGTTAAAGGTTGATTCTTGTTCTTGAAATTCTTGAAGTTGTTCAAGTTTTTCCTAGGGTTCAAGAGTTGAATTTTGGGGAAAATTTTGTTGCCACTTCTTGAGTGATCAAACCACCTTTTGATCACCAATACTTGTTCTTGAGTTGTTTAATTTGGTGGAATTTGAAGAAAGCTCAAAGCTTGGAGGAATTGGAAGAGCTTGGAGGTAAAATTTCAATCAATTGGCAAAGATTGTTGGTATATTTAATTTGTCAATTTATTTGTTGAATTTGTTGATTATTTTGTTGAGAAAAATTGTTGTGGAAGTGTTGGATAAATTGGAAGCATTTATGTGAGGATTAGAAGCATTCAAGTGTTGAAAATTGATATATTTTGATATGCTAATTTTTGTATGCTTGGAATAATTTTGCAAGAGTTGGAAATTATTTTGAATGCTTGGATTAATTTTTTCAAGAATTGGAAAATTAATTTTAGTTTGTTTGTATTATTTTTAAGTGTTGGAAATAATTTTAATGCTTAGATTAATTTGTCAAGAATTGTAAAATTGATTAAAGTGTGTTTAAAATTTTAATTATACTTATGGTAAATTTTTTGACGCATGGAAAATATTTTTAGTGCATTAGGAAAATTTTAAGTTAAAATAATAATTAAAAAAATTTATTCGTTCAAGATTTGATCTCGGGAGGGTTCCGCTGCGTTCGGCATTGCCATTCCTTACACAACATTCAAAACGTAACAATATGATTAACGTGGTACTTACGATGCATTAAAATTTTTCTTGAACATTAGATCTCTTGCAAAGATACCTATGGAAGCAGAGGAATACATATACGATACAGCCCTTGAAAACAAAATTATTCACTTCCGAGGAATTGGAAAAGGCTACTAATAATTCAATATAAATCGAATACATGGTCAATGTGGTCAAGGCACTGTCTACAAATGGATGTTGGCAGATGAATTCATCAATGAGGTTGTAATTTTATCTCAAATTAACCACAAAAATGTTGTTAAGTTGCTAGGTTGTTGCTTAGAAACCGAAATTCCTCTTTTGGTTTATGAGTTTATTCCCAACAAAACTCTCTTTCAATACATACATGATCAAAGTGAGGAGTTTCCAATTACATGGGAAATGCGGTTGCGCATTGCTGTTGAAGTTTCAAGTGTTGTATCCTATCTGCATTATTCTGCTTCCATACCCATTTATCATCGAGATATCAAGTCTACAAATATAATCTTGGTTGATAAATATCACGCCAAAGTTTCAGATTTTGGGGCTTCAAGATCTATGGCAGTTGATCAAACACATGTGACTACTCAAGTCCATGGCATATTTAGATATTTAGATCCAGAGTATTTTTGGTCAAGTCAATTTACTGAGAAAAGTGATGTTTATAGCTTTGGAGTAGTTCTTGCTGAGTTATTAACAGGAGAAAGACCAATTTGTTTGGTAAATTTTGAAGAATAAAAAAGTTTAGCAACATATTTTCCATGTGCAATGAAAGAAAATAATTTGTTTGAAATCCTCGATGCTCATGTCCTCAAGGAAGGTTTCCAAGGTGAGATTATAACAGTTGCTAAATGTTGGGATTCACTGATCACTCTAGAGAGTATTTTGAGGAAAAATCGAATCCAATTCTGTTACTGCAAGAATAGAATTACAAATGTTTACAAACTTGAAACAAATGAAAAAACCTCACTTTCTCTCTGTATTTACACTTTTCTGTGATGGATTTTAACAATGGAAATAGACTCAATTTATAGGCAAGGTTGGTTACTATTCACCCCTAATTTGCTCCTTGTGTCATGACTTTTCTTTGGTTGTTTCACCAAAGTTTGAAACCCACCGAAAGATTGTTTGGAAAACATGTATGAGGGCTTGGTAGTTTGCTAGAGCTTGTGGATGCTAGCTGGATGATTGCTGGATGCTTGGGAAGGTTCCATGTAAGTGCATGTCTCCCCCTCTAGCTGCATCTGAAATAATCATTATCTGATATCTATCCCGATTATGTTTCTGCACAACTCTAGCTTGTCTCGAGTAACTACCTTTGTTAACATGTCGGATGGATTCTCATATGCATGGATCTTCACTAGTCTCAGCAGTTGTTGATCCATCACCTCACGTATCCAGTGATAGCGAATATAAATGTGTTTCGTCCGAAAATGATATATTGAGTTCTTGCTCAAGACTAGAGCACTCTGACTGTCACAATGTATCTTTTATTTCATTTGCTTGATCCCTAAGTCTTGGAGAAAGTGCTTTAGCCACAACATTTCTTTTCCTGCCTCAGCTACAGCGATGTACTCATCTTCTGTTGTGGATAATGCAATACACCTCTGCAATCTTGACTGTCATGACACAGCTCTCTTTGTAAAAGTGTAGATGAATCCTGATGTAGATTTCCTACCATCAAGATCTCATGCCATATCTGAATTTGTATAGCCTTCTAAGATCGGATCAGCTTCCCCCTAACACAGATGAAACTTCGTTGTACCCTTGAGGTACCTGAGAATCCATTTGACTACCTCCCAGTGTTGCTTTCCAGTGTTACAGAGAAAACGACTCACTACACCCACTGCGTGTGCAATATCTGGCCTGGTACACACCATTGCATACATTAGGCTCCCAACAGCTGAAGATTATGGTGTTGCTGACATTTCCTCTATCTCTTTCTTGGATGAGGGGCACGAATTCTTGCTTAATTTGAAATGGTGCGCTAGCAGAACGCTGACTGGTTTGGCTTTCTATATATCGAACCTCCTGATTATCCGTTCAATATACCTCTCATGTGAAAGCCATAACTTCTTATTCTGTCTGTCACGAACAATCTCCATTCCTAAAATCTGTTGAACTAGCCCTAAATCTTTCATGTCGAAAGACTTGGAGAGTTCATTCTTCAGCTGATTGATCTTCACTGATTCTTGTCTAACAATCAACATGTCATCTACATACAATATAAGAGCAACAAAATTTCCATCTAGAAACCTCTGAATGTATACACACTAATCTGTTACAGTTCTTTTGTAGCTTTGACCCTTCATGAATGAGTTAAACTTCTTGTACCACTGCCTCGATGCTTGCTTGAGCCCGTACAAGCTATTTTTCAGCTTGCAAACAAGATTTTCTTTTCCTGAAACCTTGAATCATTTTGGCTGCTCCATGTAGATTTCTTCATTCAGATCACCATAAAGAAATGATTTTTTGACATTCATCTATTCAAGCTCCAAGTTCAATCTGGCTACCAATCCTAGGATGACTCAGATTGAAGCCATTTTTACCACTGGTGAAAATACTCATCAAAGTCAATTCCCTTTTTTGTAGGAATCCTTTGACCACTAGCCGAGCATTGTGCTTCATCACTTTTCCGCTGCCATCTTTCTTGAGCTTGAACACCCATTTTTTCTTCAGTTCCTTCATTCCATGTGGGTGCTTGACTATCTCATAAGTGTTATTTTTCTGAAGAGATTCTATTTCATCCTGCATTGCCTGCAACCATTTGTCTTTGTCTTTATGAGATACAACTTCGTTGAAGGTTTCTGGCTCCCTATTGTCAGTAATCAGAATGTATTCTGATCCTGAGTATCTGGCTGATGGAATCCAGCCTCTCTTAGATCTTCATACTGGAGGTTCTGGCTGTCTGTTGTCATCCAGATTTATGGATAATCCTGAAGCCTCTGATGGAGCAGGCTGCAGCTCTCCACTGCTCAATAGTTCCTTCATCTGGTTCTGCTTCTGGTATATCTTGTACCCCATCATCATTTGTGGCCACTGGTGTTGGTGCTGGGGTTGTGTCTAGATTTGCATGGCATTATGTGCACTGGTTTTAGAAGACATCTTAGGTTTTCAATGTCTTCTATTGTCTGGTCTTCAAGAAACACTATATCCCTGCTTCTGATGACCTTCATTTACTTCGGGTCCCATGGCATGTATCCAAATTCTTCGTTTCCATAGCCTATTAAGATGCATGGAGTAGTCCTTGCATCGAGCTTTTGCCTGAGCTCCTTGGATACATGTGCAAAGGCTAAACATCCGAATATTCTGTGGTGAGAGTATAAGGGATTCTTACCAGACCACATTTTCTTCAGAATCTCAAAGTTCAACGGTACAGATGGTGATCGGTTGATCTTGTAGTAGGCGGCACGAACAGATTCTTGTTGGGGCTGTATGCCCTAGAGCTCATTTGTTGTAAAACAGAATTGATTATTGTAATAATTATAAACGCATTATTCATTTATCAAAGTTGTTTGATTTAAATTGCATATTGTCTAATTATCTTGTTTACCTTGATTACTTTTGTACCTTTAGACTTAGTGTATGTTTGATGCACAAGAGGATTTAAGTCTGAAGTTAGTAATCTAAATTGTCCATAGAGAGCAAACATATTGGGTACTTTGTTTGTGGTTTATCTATAGCTGCGGTCCATTCTATACTTGTATGACGACCTTGATCCAAGTTCGTTCATGTGGTGACATGAGAATGGAGGCACCTTGTATGATAAGATCATATAGGACTGGACTCAGATAAATATGAATTTCTTTTAATATCTGTTAACCCAAGAAATTCATTTTATCTACTAGATGGTCATATATGGATTAATCTTAATCCTGAGTGTACTACGAACTCCTGCATGTTCGGCTGTGTCCTTTGATTTACTATGGTGAGGTTGGTGTAGCAGTCGCGGCCAATAACTACGTATTTTGGGGATATGGTTTGATATGTAGCTGGGAACGTTTTACATAGATATGGAAGTCACTCCTTCTTTCGAGAAGTAGAAGAATATCTCTTTTAAGAGTTGATTCGGGACTTGAACAATTTTGAGCGCTCAACTTTCCTATTACGAATAGAAAGTATTATATTAATAATTGTTATGAATTAATTGTTCATTATAGAATCAATGGTGCTTGAGAGACAAAATATTTAGAGGGGTATAACGGACTTATGACCCGGCTCTATTTATGAGATATTCGTGAAGGGCTATATCCATATGTAGTGACTATATCGATGGACACCGAAGTTTGTTCGGCTTATATTTCCATCTACGGTAACGGGAGTTCATCTTCGAGTTTTTAGTGGAATAACGCGGAGTTAATAATTCGTAATATTTAATTAAATAGTTTAATTAATATTTCGGAATTATTGGAGCTCGGAACCGTAGGTTCATTTGGTCCCCGTGCTAGCTCGATTAACTGTAGCAAAACCTATATAATTAGATTGTCTAATAATATGCTCACATTATATTTAATATTATTAATATGATTAATAATTTTTTTTCACAAATGAAAATAATATTAAATTAGATTAATATTATATTTTCTAATATTTTTTATTATAAGATAATCAAATAATAATTATGAGATAATTATTACATCATCATTGATAATGCATAATTATGAGATAATTATGGCATCATTATTTGATAATGGTAAATGCATTATCAAGACAAGCCTTAATGGTTTGCCAAATTATCCACCAAGTTTTTGTTAATTAGTTTTGACCTAATTACCTAACTTGTTCCATTATCTAATGGATTTGGTTGACACTCCACTCAAGTGTGTTGGCCATTTACAATTGATAAAATTGAGTGGATGTTGATGGAATGGCTTTAGTTTATATTCTCTACCATTCCCACTCAAAGGTTGGGTGAATTCAAGTGAAAACATTCATAAAAGTTGTGAGTAAGGTAGAGAGAAAAATCTTATTTCTTAATAGTTGAGATTAGAAAGAAAAACAAAAGTGAACAAGATACTTGATCTTCTTCATATCATCTTTCTAAAGCCAAAAGAGTTTGTGACATTATCAACTTCTCTAAAAAGTTTAGAGGTTGATCTTTGTGAGTGAAGCCCACACTTCGGTTTGTTGGTTTCGAGATATAGCTCGGAGATTGAGTGGGTTGATTCTACGATAGAATCTCAAAGGAAATTCATTAAGAGTTTGGTGGAGTTTGACTTCAACAAAGGAGAAGGCAGAGAAATTTTAAAGATCCGGTGCCACCACATCCGCAACTTCCGCCGCGCAAGAGGAAACGGTTTCCAACAATTGGCATCGAGAGCTTAAGGTTGAAAAGTTTTCTTAACCCTTCTCTTTTAAGTTTCAGTTTTAATAATTTATATGAGATAAATTATTAGAATGCATGTTATGATGAGTAGGCACAATTAGATTCATGAGATGAATGGTTTGAATGTTCATCTGATGAATGTTTACTTTGATTCATGTGATGAATGTATTGCGTTGATCGTTAATTTTTTTCCGCTCTTATTTTTTGTTTTGGAATGTAAGACCTTAAGGTCATTTCTTTCAAGTGTTGTAAGTTCATTTCCTTTGTAATAAGTTCAATTTGTAACTTGGAGGAGCCGATGCCATGAAGAACTCAACATACCATGGAGCAAGATTTGAAGACCAAGGGATGCCTTGGATAGCCCTTGGTTAATTTAATTTATGTATGTATGTGAAACTTCATTCCGTTACGAGTCCGTAGAAAATAAAACAGGGACAAAAACGGACTCCGGAAGCTCCCGAACGGAGTAAATGAAGTTCTAGTGTTTTGACACCAGACCGATTTCGTTCGAACTCTAGTCAAACGAAACTCAAACGTTTTACTACTGCCTGGATTTCGTTCGAACGCCCTTCAAACGAAACTCAAACGTTTTCAGCCCAGACCTGGGCATATATATGTGTTTTAAATTGTTTATTAACATGTCATATAGCCTAGGGTGCCTACTCTTGCATTTTCACATGCCATAACATGTAGACATGCATGATATTCAAGTCATAAAATATGATTTTATGTAAATTTAAAAGTTAAATTAGAATATAAGATGCATGTAAACGAATAATAAGATTAATTGGTTAAAAGGTTTAAAATTAGGAATTCAAGTTTAAGAACAAATGGACATTATGAGTACATTATTTTCCTTGGTATATCGGATGGAAACCCGAATATAAATTCCATAGCCGCTTCCGAATGGACGGTAATTTGGTTTGCACTCGGGATATAATTCAACGTACCTTTGGAGTAAATAACGTACTTTTATCTATTAAATGGTTAATGACATATAGTCCATTAGTTGAATTCTAAAATTTTAAAACCTATAAGTGAACTAAATTTTAATTGTTAAAATTGATTAGATCACTTAAGCAAACTTGATTAAATTAGTTTAATTAAGTTAATGTAGTAGAGACTAATAAGTATTAGTGAATAAAATTTTAAATGTTAAAATTGGTTAGATCACTAATAATTCTAGTATTAATAAAGATATGTTTTAGCCGAGCATAATCTTAATACATTAGAAAATAGTTAGATAGAAACCTTAAACTTCTAAATAGTGAGTGGGAGAGGGGTATACCACAATATATCCCACGATCTCCATTGTTATCCAAAAACGTGAGATTCAATAAGCGCCTCGTGGCAGCTTTGTTCCTGTCCCCCTACGGATGGTGTCCTTATTGGGTCAATATCAAGTTTGGATTCCGAAAGGATAGGGACTCTAGATATATTTGGTGATTTGACCTACCCTACGGCGGCACTTCACTAGTTAAGTCCAAGGGTTCCGAAATAATGGTCACACTCACAAAGGAATGGTTAAGTTGTTAATCATAGCATCCTTGATCAAAATAACGGTAGTTGATTAATATAGGAATAAGAGTTATTTCAGATATATTAATCAATGAAAATGTCTCAATCTATCATGCGAATACTTGACCTACCCTACGGCGGCACTTATTTGTGGGATGATAGATAACCGTGGCATAGTAATTCTTTTAGGTTTCTAATTCATTCTACATTGATCATGCATCATGTTTAATTTTATGCCTAAATGTTTGACAATTTCAATATGCGATGAATGAATGATTGAATGCGCGTTTATTATTTTTTCAGCCATGGCATCTGCAATAATCTCAATATCAAACAACAAGAAAAATTAACGGGGATAATTATGTTAAATGGAAAAGTGACATGAATGCTATCTTGGTCTGCGAAGACCTTAAATTGTCCTTATGGAGGAATGTCCTCCTGAGCTAGCACCTAATGCTGGCAGAGCTGCACGTAATGCCTATAATAATTGGATTAAAGCTGATGAGAAAGCCCATAGCTATTTGATAGCATCCATGTCTGAGGTTCTTGCTGCACAGCATGAGCCTATGGCGACAGCATCAATGATTATGCAGTCATTACAGAACATGTTTGGGCAACCTTCAGACTGGCAACAACATGAGGCAATTGCCTCTGTATTGACCGCTAGAATGAAGGAAAGCACATCAGTCTGAGACCATGTGTTAAGGATGATGGCTCATCTTAATATGGCTGAAACCCATGGTGCACGTATTATGTGCAAAGCCAGGTGACAATGATCATGGAAACCCTTCCGAAGAGTTTCCTGCAGTTTAAAAGCAATTGTTCTATGAATAAATTGACTTTTACGTTGACTAAACTGCTAAATGAGCTCACCATTACGAGAACGTTATGAACGGTCCTCGTAAGACCAATGTTGAGGCAAATGTTGCCGAATCTTCTAAATCTGCAAAGAAGAAGAAGAAATGCAATTGGAAGGCAAAGGAAAAACCAATGAAAAAGAAGAACAACAAAAGCTCCAAATGAACCAATGCAAAGGAAAATGTTTCCATTGTGAACAACAAAGGCATTGGAAAAGGAATTGTCCGAAATACCTTGCCGAGCTTAAAGAGAAAAAAACTAGGTAAATATGATTTACTTGTTATTGAGTCTCTTTTAGTGGAGGATGATAAATCCGCTTGGATTGTTGATTCTGGTGCCACTAACCATGTTTGTGTTCTTTGCAGCTACTTGACTCATGGAGGGACCTTTTGATGATGTAGCTTCACCATGAGAGTTGGGACAGGGGATGCTGTTTCAGCAAAAGCTGTGGGAGATTCCAAGTTAAACTTTAATAATAGTTATTTATGTTTAAATGGTGTGCTATATATTCCTGGTTTTCGCAGGAATTTGATTTCTGTTACCAAACTTATGGAACATGATTTTTCTATTTCGTTTAATTATAAGTCAGTTATTATTAGTAGAAATGGATTAAATATATGCACAGGAAACTCTGAAAATAATCTATATGTATTAAGACCATTAATGCATGATTCACTGCTTAATACTGAAATGTTTAAGATTGAAAGATTTAAAACAAAACGGCAAAAGATTTCTCATGATGATACCTATTTATGGCACCTTAGACTTGGTCACATTAACCTTGACCGAATAGATAGACTAATTAAGAACGGAGTTTTAAATCAGTTAAAACTCGGTACTTTACCTGACTGCGAATCCTGTTTAGAAGGCAAAATGACTAAGAGAACTTTTACTGGAAAAGGGATAAGAGCCAAAGAACCACTTGAGCTAATACATTCGGACGTTTGCGGACCGATGAATGTAAAGGCACGAGGTGGTTATGAATACTTCGTCACTTTCATTGACGATTATTCTAGATATGGGTATGTTAATCTAATGCAGCACAAGTCAGATACATTTGAAAAGTTCAAAGAATATCGTGCTGAGGTTGAGAACCAGTTAGGTAAAAGCATCAAAATTCTACGGTCAGATCGTGGAGGTGAATACCTTGATAAAGATTTTGAGGAATTCTTAGTTGAGCATGGAATTGTTTCACAACTCATAGCACCTGGAACACCACAACAAAACGGTGTTGCAGAAAGGAGAAATCGAACCCTACTAGACATGATGAGATCAATATTTAGTTATAGCATTCTACCTAGTTCATTCTGGGGGTATGCATGGGAAACGTCAATGTATATCCTGAATGTAGTTCCTTCTAAGTCTATTCCTAAGACTCCCTTAGAGTTGTGGAGTGGTCGTAAAGCTAGTTTGCGACATTTCCGCATATAGGGGTGTCCAGCACATGTGCTAAAGAACAAGACTACTAAGTTGGAACCACGTTCACAGGTTTGTCTATTTGCAGGCTATGCTAAGAAAACTATGGGTGGATTCTTTTATAATCCAGAAGATAATAAAGTATTTGTTTCGACAAATGCTACATTTCTTGAGGAGGATTATATGAAAGAATTCAAACCTCGAAGTAAAGTGTTACTTGAGGAGTTACTTGCTGGTACGACCAGTGAACCATTGTCAAATGTTGACAAAGACATAACACCTTCAGCATCTGAAAGTCAGATGAAAGTTTATCAGAATACCATGCCACCTAGACGCAGTGGGAGGGTTGTAAGACAACCTGAACGCTATCTAGGAAATGGTGAGGTGCAAGTTGTTGCATCTTGTGATGGTATAGATGATCCATTGACCTATCCTAGTGCAATGGATGATACTGATAAAGAAGAATGGCTCAAAGCTATGAACCTAGAGATGGAGTCCATGTACTCTAACTCAGTCTGGGAACTTGTGGACCAACCTAATGGAGTAAAACCCATAGGTTGCAAGTGGATCTACAAGAGAAAAAGAGGAATAGATGGGAAAGTACAGACTTTCAAGGCTAGGCTAGTGGCAAAGGGTTTACCCAAAAAGAGGGAGTTGACTATGAAGAAACTTTCTCGCCAGTAGCCATGCTTAAATCCATCAGAATTCTTCTTTCCATTGCCTCATATTATGACTATGAGATTTGGCAAATGGACGTCAAGACTGCATTCTTGAATGGAAATCTTGATGAAAGTATCTATATGGTACAACCAGAGGGGTTCATAACCCAAGGTCAAGAACAAAAGGTTTGTAAGTTGCAAAGGTCCATTTATGGGCTTAAGCAAACATCTAGATCTTGGAACATAAGATTTGATACTACGATCAAGTCTTATAACTTTGAGCAAAACATCGATGAACCTTGTGTCTACAAGCACATCATTGATGGGAAGGTGGTTTTCCTTGTGTTATACGTCGATGATATTTTACTCATTGGGAATGATGTAAAGATATTATCGGACGTTAAAATCTGGCTAGCTAACCAATTCCAAATGAAAGATTTGGGAGAGGCAAGTTATGTACTTAGGATCCAGATCATTCAGGATCGCAAGAAACGACTATTAGCAATGTCTCAAGCATCCTATATCGACAAGATTCTTGTGCGATTTGGAATGCAAAATTCCAAGAAAGGTAATTTACCTTTCAGGCATGGAATTCATTTGTCTAAGGAACAGTCTCCTAAGACACCTCAAGCAGTTGAGGAGATGAGACATATTCCATATGCTTCAGCAGTTGGAAGTCTTATGTATGCTATGTTATGCACAAGACCGGACATCTGTTTTATAGTTGAGTAGCTAGTAGGTTTCAATCCAACCCAGGATTAGATCATTGGGTGGCAGTGAAACACATTCTCAAGTATCTTCGGAGAACAAGAAATTATATGCTAGTATATTCTGGTGAGGATATGATCCTCAGGGGATATACAGATTCTAATTTTCAGACGGATGTAGATTCTAGGAAATCAACATCCGGATCGGTATTCACCCTAGGTGGTGGAGCTATTGTATGGAGGAGCATAAAGCAATCTTGTATTACTGACTCCACCATGGAGGCTGAATATGTAGCAGCTTGTGAAGCAGCTAAAGAAGCAGTCTGGCTCCGTAAATTCTTGGCAGATCTGGAAGTTGTTTCAGATATGGATACACCATTCACACTTTATTGCGATAATAATGGAGCAGTGGCGAGTTCTAAGGAACCAAGAAGCCACAAGCGGGGTAAGCATATTGAGAGAAAATATCACCTTATCAGGGAGATAGTGCAGAGAAGAGATGTCTTTGTCACGCAGATTCCTTCCGCAGACAACCCGGCTGATTCGTTTACAAAGACCTTATCGGCTACAGTATTTGAAGGTCACCTAAAAAGTTTAGGATTACATGACATGTCCCATTTGCTCTAGTTCAAGTGGGAGATTGTTGGGGCTATATGCCCTAGAGCTCATGTGTTGTAAAACGAAATTGATTATTGTAATAATTATAAACGCATTATTCATTTATCAAAGTTGTTTGATTTAAATTGCATATTGTCTAATTGTCTTGTTTACCTTGATTACTTTTGTACCTTTAGACTTAGTGTATGTTTGATGCACAAGAGGATTTAAGTTTGAAGTTAGTAATATAAATTGTCCATAGAGAGCAAACAGAGTGGGTACTTTGTTTGTGGTTTATCTATAGCTGCGGTCCATTCAATACTTGTATGACGACCTTGATCCAAGTTCGTTCATGTGGTGACATGGGAATGGAGGCACCTTGTATGATAAGATCATATAGGACTGGACTTAGATAAATATGAATTTCTTTTAATATCCGTTAACCCAAGAAATTCATTTTATCTACTAGATGGTCATATATGGATTAATCTTAATCCTGAGTGTACTACGAACTCCTACATGTTAGGCTGTGTCCTTTGATTTACTATGGTGAGGTTGGTGTAGCAGTCCCGCCAATAACTACGTATTTTGGTGATATGGTTTGGTATGTAGCTGGGAACGTTTTACATAGATATGGAATTCACTCCTTCTTTCGAGAAGTAGAAGAATATCTCTTTTAAGAGTTGATTCGGGACTTGAACAATTTGAGCGCTCAACTTTCCTATTACGAATAGAAAGTATTATATTCATAATTTTATGAATTAATTGTTCATTATAGAATCAATGGTGCTTAAGAGACAAAATATTTAGAGGGGTATAACGGACTTATGACCCGGCTATATTTATGAGATATTCGTGAAGGGCTATATCCATATGTAGTGACTATATCGATGGACACCGAAGTTTGTTCGGCTTATATTTCCATCTACGGTAACGGGAGTTCAACTTCGAGTTTTTAGTGGAATAACGAGGAGTTAATAATTCGTAATATTTAATTAAAGAGTTTAATTAATATTTCGGAATTATTGGAGCTCGGAACCGTAGGTCCATTTGGTCCCCGTGCTAGCTCGATTAACTGTAGCAAACCTAATATAATTAGATTGTCTAATAATATGCTCACATTATATTTAAATATTATTAATATGATTAATAATATTTTTTTCACAAATGAAAATAATATTAAATTAGATTAATATTATATTTTCTAATATTTTTGATTATAAGATAATCAAATAATAATTATGAGATAATTATTACATCATCATTGATAATGCATAATTATGAGATAATTATGACATCATTATTTGATAATGGTAAATGCATTATCAAGACAAGCCTTAATGGTTTGCCAAATTATCCACCAAGTTTTTGTTAATTAGTTTTGACATAATTACCTAACTTGTTCATTATCTGATGGATTTGGTTGACACTCCACTCAAGTGTGTTGGCCATTTACAATTGATAAAATTGAGTGGATGTTGATGAAATGGCTTTAGTTATATTCTCTACCATTCCCACTCAAAGGTTGGGTGAATTCAAGTGAAAACATTCACAAAAGTTGTGAGTAAGGTAGAGAAAAAAATCTTATTTCTCAATAGTTGAGATTAGAAAGAAAAACAAAAGTGAACAAGATACTTGATCTTCTTCATATCATCTTGCTAAAGCCAAAAGAGTTTGTGACATTATCAACTTCTCTAAAAAGTTTAGAGGTTGATCTTTGTGAGTGAAGCCCACACTTCGGTTTGCTGGTTTCGAGATATAGCTCGGAAGATTGAGTGGTTGATAATACAGTAGAATCTCAAAGGAAATTCATCAAGAGTTTGATGGAGTTTGACTTCAACAAAGGAGAAGGCAGAGAAAATTTTAAAGATTCGGTGCCACCACATCCGCAACTTCCGCCGCGCAAGAGGAAACAGTTTCCAACACTTTTCCCCATTATGGCTTTGGCAGCTCAGCCATGCTGATCATGTTAGGGATATGGCCTATACCCAACTTGTGGATGGGCTATATGTACATGTATTTGTAATATTTTCATTAATTAATAAATGGCAATTTTTATTATGCGTGTCTTACAAAAATTATATGAATCATCAAACATTGTAATAAAGCCCTGGAGTAATAAGATGATGGCTTCCACGTCTTATGAGAATCATTACTCTCAAACGTTCCTAATCATAGTTTTATGAATAATCTGGGAGTTCACAAAGCGGAGAGACTAGCATGATGATATGATCTGCCCTTAAGTGGGGTAGCCGATCTCAAAGGCTACTAGTGGAGATCTATCCGCTTGGTCTATCATATGGATGCATCAGTTGCTCGTGTCCATCGAACTTACCGCCAGAAGTATTCATATGAAGTGTTTATCTCATGTGTCTGTGAGAACTTTCATGTATCGATTATATGACTAGTCCTTAGACTTGAGGTCTTTACAATCTTATGTGTTGATCAAATAACTTTGACATTCTCCTTCCCTGGTTTAAAGGATCCGGTCATAAGGGTATGATTGGGTCATTTGTTGAAACACAAGAAGTTTATAAAGATACAACAGAGAATCACCACCCTCTCAGATGCTATTTTCTTATAAGAGTAGTATTCCAGTTCGCGAGCTGATACGTGTGATCAGTGCTTGAGACTGTGGCCACAGCGGAAGAATCATGTGAGATTCTTGGGTTAGCACGATTCATGACACTATCAACATCATGCCTTTGACCATATGGGTAGACACTTTCTGTACCCTAGGTCAATAGGTGGCGATACAGTGAGGCGAGGGACCATATCATATGTAAATGGCATACAGAATGGGTGTATACCTTTACGATCCGATCGTAGAGTTTTGATTGTCTTACATAATTGGTTCTCAACCTCAGCACGATACTCTTTGAACTTTTCAAAGGTATCTGATTTGTGATGCATTAGCTAGACATACCTATATCTTGAATAATCGTCAATGAATGTGATGACGTATTCATAACCACCTCGGGCTTTTACATTCATCGGTCCACAAACGTCCGAATGTATTAGCTCTAGTGGTTGACTGGCTCTTATACCTTTTCCAGTAAAAGGTCTCATGGTCATTTTTCCTTCTAAATAGGATTCACAAACTGGTAAAGTCTCGAGCTTTAACTGGTTTAAGGCTCCGTCCTTATCAATCTATTATTCGGTCAAGGTTGATGTGACCAAGTCTAAGATGCCATAGATATGTGTCATTGTGAGAAATCTTTTGCCGTTTAGTTTTTGGTTTTTCAACCTTAAACATTTCAGTGTTGAGCAGTGACTTATGCGTTAACGATCTTAACATATACAAGTTATTTTCTGAGTTTCCTGTGCATATAGTCAATCTATTTCTACCAATAATAACTGAATTGCAATTAAAAGAAATAGAATAACCATCATCCACAAGTCTAGAAACAGAAATCAGATTCCTGTGGAAACCAGGAATGAATAACACATCGTTCAAATTTAAATAACTATTATTAATAAAACTTAAACTAGAAACTCCCACTGCTCTTGCTGAAACGGCATCCTCTGTCCCGACTCTCATGGTGTAGTCACCTTCAGCAAGGTCCCTCTATGAATCAAGTAGCTGTAAAGAAGAACAAACATGGTTAGTGGCCTCGGAATCAATAATCCAAGCGGATTTGTCATCCTCCACCAATAGAGATTCAATAACGAGTAAATCATATTTACCTGTTTCCTTTTTCTCCTTTAGCTCAGTAAGGTATTAAGGACAATTCCTTTTCCTATGCCCATTCTTGTCGCAATGGAAACATTTTCCCTTGGGCTTGGAATCCTTGGAGCTTTTCTTGTTCTTCTTTTTCATGGTTTTACCTTTAGCATTTCCAGTGCCTTTCTTCTTCTTCTTTGCAGATTTAGAAGATTCGGTAACATTTGCCTCTGCACTGGATTTACGAGGATCCACCAACATGGCCTCGTAATGGGTGAGCTCATTTAGCAGTTGGGTCAAAGTAAAAGTCAACTTGTTCATAACATAGTTGCTCTTAAACTGCAGGAAACTCTTCGGAAGAGTTTCCATGATCATGGTCACCTGGCTACGCTCGTCAATACGAGCTCCATGGGTTTCAGCAGTATTGAGATAAGTCATCATCCTTAAGAGATGCTCTCGGACTGATGTCTCTTCCTTCATCCTAGCAGTCATCGCTGAGACCATGGCCTCATGGCGTTGACGCTCCGAAGGCTGCCCAAACATGCCCTGCAATGACTCCATCATCTGAGATGCTAGAGCCATAGGTTCATGCTTTGCATCAAGAACCTCAGACATCCCAACTAGCAAGTAGCAGCGGGCTTTCTCATTTGCTGCGACCCATTTCTGATAGGTATCGCGCACAGCTTGGCCAGCATTTCTGGCCGACTCAGGAGGTCGTTCCTCCGTCAGGACAAACTTTTGGTCTTCACAGACAAGGATAGCGTTCATGTTACTTTTCCATTTTACATAATTTTATCCGGTCAACTTATCATTTGAGAGAATGGAAATAATTGGAGAAACCATGGCTGAAAATAAAATAAACATGCATTTAACATTCATTCATCGCATATTAAAATCATCAAAGAATTTTGGCATAAAATTAAACATGATGCATGAACCATGAATAATGAATAAGAAACCTAAAAGAATTTCTATGCCATGGAGATCTATCATCACACAAGTAAGTGCGGCCGTAGGGTAGGTCAAGTACTCGCATTATAGATTGAGACAATCTCAGTTGTTTTAATATATGCGGGAATAACTCTTATTCCTATATTAAACAACTACCGTTTTATTTGATCAAGGAATTTCATTAACAATTAATTATTCCTTTGTGAGTGTAACCCGCCGTTTCGGGATTCTTTGACTTAACGAGTGAAGTACCGTCGTAGGGTAGGTCAGTTCACAAGATACATCTAGAATCTCTATCCTTTCGGAACCCAAACTTGATATTGACCCAAAATGGACACCATCTGTAGGGGGCGAAAACAAAGCCGTCTCGAGGCTCCTTTTGAATCTCACGTTTTTGGACTAACAACGGAGATCGCGGGATGTACTGTCGTATATCCCTCTCACACTCACTATTTTAAACTTAAAGTTTCTATCTAAAATATCTAATATTTTATCCTAACTAGTGTGGATAAACTTATGGCGGCTAAAGCATAATTTATTTACACTAGTTTGTCATAAGTCAGCTAATCAATTTTAACTATTAAAATTGTGTCACTAATATCCTATTAGTCTCTACTAATAATTATACTCTATTAAACTATTTAATTAGAGTGGCATAAGTGAGCTACAATATTTTAACTCTTAAAATACTAAGCACTTTAAGGTCTAAAACCATATAATTCTAAATGGTCAAAATTTTAATTAAACATTTTAATAAATCTTAATGCGTCATAAAATCCAATGATACATGGAATTGTATCCCGAGTGCATACCACATTTCCGTCTATACAGAATCGGCTATGAAATTTATATCCCGGTTTCCATCCTATATACTAATGGAATTTATTATGCACCAATTAAGTCCAATATATTAGAATTCAAGTTTTAGACACTTAATCCCATTAATCTAATTAATGATTTTAATGCATATCATTTTCTAACTTAAACATTTTAAATTACATAAAATCATAATTTTATGTCTATAATGATAATCCATATATGACATGTTATGGTAAGTAAAATGCACGAGTGGGCACCCTAGGCTATATGATATGTTATTCAAACAATTCGAAATAAACATACATATAACATAATAAAAATTATTTTGCATTGACCGGACTCTTATTTTTTCTATACTAATCTAATTAGTACATAAGATTTACCAAGGCATTCCTTGGCCTTCAAATCCCGCTCCAATGTGGTATTGGCTCCTTTCGTGGCTTCGATGCTCCATATTACAAAGAATTGAAATTTTACATTGAAATCAAAATTACAATGAATATAAACAATGGCCTTATGGCCTTACAACCCAAAATCAAAACCAACTACAAAAATAAGAGCCATAAAAATTTACGACCAATGCAAAATTCATTCATCACATGAAATATAAAAACCATTCATCACATGAACTTAATAATGTGCCCACTCATCTAAACATGCATATCATATTTATAACTCATATAAACATGTTAAAATAGAAACTTTAAATAATAAAGTGAAGGGTTAAGAGCACTTTTCAACCTCGCTCTTGATGCCAATTGTAGGGAACGTCTTCCCCCGCGCAGCGGAAGCGGTGAGGCTCACGAACCGAACTTGAAAATTTTTTCTGCTCTTCCCTTTGCTTGGCCGAACCACACCATTGGATTCACTGATGTTTTGGACAAAATCTCAGCTCCGGAATAGCCCCAAAACAGTCCCCGAACAGCCCTTGAACTGCAGTGAAATAATGGACTGTTTTGGACACGTTATAGGCGCGAACAGCACCCAATTTCAGGTCTGATTTGCGCCACTCACTGCTAAATTTCAGATCCGATTTTTCTCCAAAAATCAATCCTAACACAGCCCTAAACTTATCCCAAAGTTTTTCCCAAATTCCCGAATGAAAACTAAACAAAACGGAGCTCCCTGAGAACTTGTATCTGCGAAAATTGCAGGGATTCTAGGGGCTAGTTGATGTGACTTGTGTTAAGTATTTGGGGATGTTTTTCAACGTCACGAGGTCTTCCGAACTATGTCTCGACACTAACGGAGGGTAGTGTGGGCTACACTCACAAATTAATCTCTAAACGGTTTAGAGAATAGTCACACACACCAAAAGAATTCTCAACTCTTGAGAGCTTGGAGAAGGAGATGGAGGCTAGGGTTTCTATTTTCTTGGATCTGAAAAATTAAATCATAATTTTTCTTTTATACTTATGGTTAATTTGTTTCATAAAACAAATCAACCACTAGTCTCCCAATATAGTCAAATTTCAGCCAAGGGTGGGGTAGGATTCCTTGTTTGATTTTCCTTCCAAAATAAACAAATCCTACTCCCTTTAGGACTCCAAATTTTCGACCAAGTGGGATTTAATTTAGAGTTGATTTTGTTTCCAAAACAAACAAATCCTATCCCTAATATGACTCCAAAAATTCGGCCAAGGTAGGTGACAATTAGGATTTGATACTGTTTCCAAAACAAACAAATCCTATTCCTTATCCAGCTATATAACAGACTATGCCCCCAAAGTACGTAGTTATTGGTTGGGATTGCTGCACCAACCTCACCTTTGTAAATCAAAGGACATACCCCGCCATGCAGGAGTTCGTAGTACTCTCAGGATTAGGGGTGGCAGAAAAGCCCGAAGCCCGGCCCGGCCCGGGCTTAAAATAAATAAATAAATATTTTAATTTATAAAATATATAATTTTTTATAATAAATTTTTTATATTTATAATTTTTTATAATAAAAAATCGGATTCGGGCTTAAAATAAATAAATAAATATTTTAATTAATAAAATATATATATTTTTATAATAATTTTTTTTATTTATAATTTTTTATGATAAAAAAATCGGATCCGGACTTAAAATAATATTATTTATAATTAAAAAATCAGGCCCGGACCCGACCCGAGCCCAGCCCGAGCCCGACCGGGCCTGCCGGGCTTATCAGCCCGTTGCCATCCTTACTCAGGATTAAGATCAACCCATATATGACCATCAAGTAGATTGAAATGACTTTCTTTGTTTAATGGATATTATAAGAATGACATTTCTATATGGGTCCAGTCCTATATGATCACATCATATAAGGTGCCTCCATTCTCATGTCTCTACATGGACGATCCGGATTAAGATCGCCATCCAAATATAGAATGGACCGCAGCTATAGATAAACCAAAAATAAAGTACTGGTTTGTTTGTTTTCTATGGACTATTTAAGATTACTAACTTCAGACTTGAATCCTCTAGTGCATGACACTCATGCACCAAGTCTTGAAGGTACATAAGTAATCTATGGTATTTATGAAGATATATAATATGCGAAAATTAAAACAAACAATTTGATAAATGAATAATGCATCATTTTATTTCTATGCAAAAGAAACCGTTCACATCTCATGTAGCTATAGGGCATACATCCCAACAGTCTAATATGTTGCAACCATTAGGATAATATGACAAGGTCATGATTACTCGATTAAAGAGACTAGTTGCTTGTGATCCGATATATGCTTCGTACGGGGCAGACACTATTCCAGCCCCAGGCCTTGCATGTGACATCCGATATTGGATCGTAATACGCAATACTATGTATACTACGCCTAATAAAGATTATATATTCCTTTAAGAATATTTCTGGAGAATTGGGTAGGCACGGTGCTTTGCTAGATGCCAACCATGTCTCGTAAATCGGTAAAATGTAGTACGAGGTACGTACGTGTTTGGATAGTCCGACGACCAAATTTACTGCCAACATATCCAAAGCTCATACGTACGTGTTCGTAATTATGTATGATTCCAACATAATTAATTTTGGATTAATTACGGAGAGATTTTATCTGGGATAAAATACTATTTGAAGAGAGAGAACGAATAATTTGGAATTAATCGATAAAATAATATATTTGATATATTAAAAGAAATTAGATTTCTATGTGGAATTAAAATTAGATTTTAATTCGGGCAAATGAATTAATTTAGAATTAATTCACGAGCGATGTGAATAGTAATTTTACTAGGCATAATTATTTAATTAAATTTGATTTAATTACGTTGCAACGAAAAGTTTGTTAATTCGAAAATAGTGAACTCGAGCCCGGGAGTGTTTGTGGGCCCACTCGAATTTTGAATTCAAGTGGGGCCCACATGTCACATCACAAGTCACATCACTTGTCACTTTAGTTAACTTTAAGGTGATGGGTTTTGGTGGGTTGGTGCAGACTTATTCTACACTTTAAGTGATGGCTTGATTGACTATTACCTAATATTAGATATTTGGTATATGTTTTATTTTTATTTTTGTTTTTAGAAATCAAAGACACAAGTTATTCTCTCCCTCTCACTCTCTCAAGCTCACGATTTTGAGGCAATTTTTGCTCTCTCCCAATTTTCTTCTTTGGCCGAAAATATCAAATGGAGAAGAGGTGATTTTTGTGGCAAAAATCTCCAATGCTAGCACATCAAAGGATCATTCAAGGTGATAGGGAAACCTATCTTTGATCTTGGAATCTAAATACACAAATCTTGGAACAAGGATTTCAGATTCAAAAAGGAAGCTTGGAGACTTCTCAAAGGTAAAATTTTTTGTGATCAACACCTCCAAAATCCAATCAAAGTGAGTATTATTCCGTAAATTCTTCTTTGAGTATTCACATGTTCATGCCTTAAATTGATATTGGGACACCTTAGAAACCCAACACACATTACTTTATTTGTAGTTGGTTATATAGTTGGACTATAGTAATCATTACATTTGATAGCACCCGAAATCATTGATTGGATAGTTGGACTATAACAATCAATATAACTGGAAAGATTAGCGTCAAAAGACATAATCCTAGGTGAAAATATCTTTTATGGCTTTGATTTTCCATATTGGGAAATGAATCTCAGGATAGTCCTGGGAGTTGAGAAGTTACTCTATTTGATAGAGTGACTAAGCTCAGAGTTGAACAAATAGTAGAGTATGAGCTTTGGAAGGCCCTTCATGATGATATTTAGTGCTCAATCCGTTATACTTGCCGCAATGACTCCTCAATTTCGTCGTCAGAACTAAGGATTAGATCCTTATACCATTATATTGAAATTAAAGGATCTTCATAGATCTAACCTTAGATCTTGGAAGTATGAATTGCAAAAGATGCTCTTTCGCTCGCGTATGTCAGAGGGTACATCTGCCAAGCACTAGGTGTCGTAGATGATTGCTGACATCGAACAGCTAAGGTTAGCTGGGCATTACCTACGAGGCCAAGACTTCCATAGATTTGATCTTATATTATCTGCCCGAATGCTAGGCCGGGTTCATTTTGAACCAAGGGAAAACTTTTAAAGAGTTAAAGACTATGCTCAAAGAGGCAGGGACAGAGCTTTTGAAAAGCAAGAAGCGCAAGACGCATCTTACTTCGACATCCCAGAAGGCCAAGGCTTGGCTGAAGGCTTCTAGATATGAAGAAAAAGGAAAAGGCAAAATCATCACACTCTTCTGGGAAGACAAATGACATATCCCAAGATATCTGCCTAAACTGTGGCAAACGGAGTCACTGGAAGCGTGATTGCCGTATGGATAAGGCAGACATGAAGGAAGTGAAGGCGAGTAAGCTCCGCCTTCAGGTATGTTTATTATAAACATGTCCACTATCAGTTTTAAAATTGGATTTTTGATACTGGATGTGGTACATACATATATACTGATGTAAGGGATCTGCTGATAAGCAGAAGACTGGCTTCAGATGAGATTGACCTGCTAGTCAAAAATGGGACGAGAGTCGTTGTTTTGGCCGTAGAAACCTAAGTTTTGGAACTGACTTTTGTGCATGCACTTAAATTAGGAGATTGTTATAATGTATCTAGTTTAACTATAAACAGTATCTCTGTATCTAGTTTAACCCGTTGCGGGTATACCTTTATGTTCCAGAACACAATGTGTTTTGTTTATAAAGTTGACATTGAGATATACACATTAGATGTGAATAATAATATTTATATTTTGAATATAAATAAATATCAAACCTATAACATGACAAACAAATAGCTCAAATTAAGTAAATCAAATGAGACTTTTTTATGGTATTGTTGTCGAGACACATTATACAAGACTCGTATATCCATACTTTCGAAGAGTGGATACTTGGATGGATTTGATCATAATTCAAATAATGTCTGAGAATCTTGTTTATTAGGTAAAGTGCCTAAAACATCTTTTACATGGTAAATGTGTATGTGCCACCGATCTGTTAGCCATCGTACATAGTGACATAATTAGGCCCATGTCTAACTATGCTAGAAGTGGATATGAATACTTTGTAACCCTTACGGTTTTGGCATCGTGTTATGGTTCTGTGTATCTTATGAAACACAAGTCAGAAACTTTTGAATTATTCAAAGAGTTTCGACACAAAGTAAAAGACAGACCGACTAAAGTATTAAAACAATACGGTTGGACCGTGGTGAAAAATACTTAAGCAATGAGTTTCTCGATTACTTGAAAGAGTATGGTATTCTTTCACAGTTGACTCCTCCCGGAACACCTCAATCGAATAGTGTGTCTGTAAGGAGAAACCGAACTTTGTTGGACATAGTAAGGTTAATGGTGAGTCACTATGAGCTACAAATTTCCTTTTAGAGATAAGCATTAAAAAGTGCAATACTTATTTTAAACAATGTTCCATGAAAATTTGTTAGACAGACTTCATATTAGATATGAACATGAAAGAAACCGGGTTTCTCATTCCTGAAGATTTGGGAATACTGGGCATATGTTTGGATGGTACCAAACTAGAACCCAAATCGGATAAGTGCCTATTTGTAATTGTTTGTTCTAAGGAAACCAAAGTATAGGACTTATACAACTCACAAGAGAACAATTTTCCTAAGAGGAATTCCTATATGCAGTGGTAAGTGGAGGAAAGTAAAACTCGATGAAAATCAGAGTAATATTGTTTCTGGCACCGACTCCTTTACGGAACATACACAGTTCATCAGGGATAAAATTGTACCACAATTTTCGAATATATAATAACCGTGTAAGTCAAAGAGAGTCAAAAAAAACCTGGGAGGTATGGCTCTCTGATCTCAACTCATGTAGATGTTAATCTTATTGAGGAAGATAAACCGGCTACGTATGAGAAAGTGATATAAGGCATCGACTCCTTTTATGGAAAAGTGTCATGAAGTCCGAAATGGATTCCATGTATACCAACCAAGTTTGGACACTGGTTGGTGTACTAGAAGGAATTGTGCCTATTGGTAGTGAATAGGTATTCAAGAAAGACAAACATGGATGGTAACATACAAACGTACAAAGCTAGGCTTGTAACGAGAAGGTTTCGTCATCAACATGGTGTCGATTACCACAAAACGTTTTCACTTGTTTCCATTATTAAATCCATTCGGATAATGCTTGCTAATGTTGCATATTTCGTTTATGAAATATGGCAGTTGGATGTCAAAACTGCTTTCCTTAACGGAAACCTTTTGGAGGATGTTTATATACAACCTGACGATTTTGCTGTACCAAAATCATGCAAACAAGGTTTGTAAGTTAAACCGATCCATTGATGGATTGAAGCAAGCATTGTGTTCTTGGAATCGACTTTTTGATGAGATTATAACGGTATATGGTTTCATTCAAAACGAAAATGATTCTTGTGCATATAAGAAGGTTAGTGGGAGCGCACTGACAATGATTGTCCTATATATTGATGATGTATTGCTTCACAGCAACGACATTCTCATGTTACAATTGGTGAAAGCTTGGCTTTTATTAAAATTCTATATGAAA
Organism: Zanthoxylum bungeanum; assembly: GCA_019454045.1. NCBI lineage: Eukaryota > Viridiplantae > Streptophyta > Magnoliopsida > Sapindales > Rutaceae > Zanthoxylum > Zanthoxylum bungeanum. Next base: position 52,013 of record SKCR01047751.1, read on the forward strand.
TACTTGGGAGAGGCAACCTTTATTCTGGGAATAAGGATCTACTGGGATAGATATAAAAGTTGTTTGCACTCTCCAAGAACTCATACATTGAAAGACATGTATGAGACATAATGTCTCATATACTTTGACCGTATAGAGTCACAATCAGGCCAATCCAGGTGATGGTCATTGGATTGATGTTAAGAACATCCTTGAGTATCATAGTCGAACTAAAGATGCTTTCTTAAACTATGGAGAATGAGAACTTGAAGTGACTGGTTCACCGTTGCAAGTTTCCAAACCGATAAAAACGACTGTAAGTCGGAATAAGGGTAAGTATATAGTTTGAATAACGGAACAGTGAGCTGAAAATATTCCAAGGGAGATACTGTTACCGATTTAACAAAAGAAAAATACATTACTGCAGCTGAGGCAGCAAAAGAAGCATTTTTGGATATATAAAATTCCTAATTGGATTAGGAGTAGTTCTGTTAGCAGCTGAGCTAGGCTACAACACATGCTAACGAATTACGGTCTCATCAATGATCCAAGTATGTACTTCTACGATTCTATCTGATTCGTAAGATCATACATCGTGGCGATGTGATGAGCGAATAATTCACATCAAATAATAACCATGTAAATCCACTGACGAAAGCTATATTTCAGCATAAGCATAAGCGACCCGTATATAGTTCAAGTGTATGACAATTGAGTGATTGAATATAGGCCAAGTAGGAGATTTTTGGACAATTATGACCAATAGCATCACTATAATGTTCTTGTACAAAATTAACTATGTGACAAAGGAAATTGCTCTTTTATCATTTTGTAATTAGATTACTTGGATATATAAATGATAAAAGTCCATATGATTAGTATCGGATTAATAAGATATAAGACATTATTAATCCATGAAAGGTTTAATCATTAAATATCTCTAGTCGGAGTATTATCGAGACTGAACATCGATAATGCAAAATAGGCTAGTATTGCATTTGTGAGCGTTATGGAAGCTTAATGGCATAGTTCTCATATATTTAAGTATTGGATACTTATGCAAGTGTGATAGGAGGTTCTGTTTGCCGATGGTGAGGAAACAGCTTCGCTCTGGATAGACCCATCGAAATCACATTGGTAGTATGACTATGTGTCTATGGGAATCCGAATCTGGGTAGGTGTATCTGGTCTTAACCTGAGACTTGCATCGCTAATACTTGCAACAATCAGTATGCTTTAGTTTTAGACGTCCGAGGCTTTAACAAGTTCTGTGTACGCCTCTTCTGGGTGAGAATCGTAGTGTATTGGGTGTGGTGTCAAGTTGAAAGTATCACTTCAATCATATAGAGATGATGATCACGTAGGATACGGAACTAGTACTCTTAAGTACTGCAGTCATCGGGATAATTTGACTATGTCATGATTATCCGATTATAGAGACTAGTTGCCAGTGATCCAATATATGCTTCGTACGGGGCAAACACAATTTCAGCCCCAGGCCTAGCATGTGACATCCGATACTAGATAATTCGTATACTACGCCTGATATAGATTACACTGGAGAATTGGGTAGGCACGGTGCTTTGCTAGAAGCCAACCATGTCCTGTAAATCGGTAAGAACGCGGTACCATGTACGCACGTATTCGGATAGTCTGATAATCGTATTTACTGCCAACATATCCATCGATCTCTTGGGTCACTTCTTAATGTTCACTATTGAGATTTGACTCGAACAGAGAATTAATTTGGGATTAATAATGAGAGAAAATTAATATGGGATTAATTACGGCAAGAATTAATCTGGGATTAATTAACAGAGAGAAAATTAATCTGGGATTAATTGGGTCAAGAATTAATTTGGAATTAATTCGACTAGATGAGAGAATGCGATTAATTTGGAATTAATCGGTAAAATAAATTTAATAGTTAAATTGGATTTTTCTATTTATTTTATTTAATTGGGCTAAAATATATATTAGATATATTAATTGAAATTAGATTTCAATACAGAATTAAAATTGGATTTTAACTTCTCCGAACGAATTGATTTAGAATTAATTCGCAAGCGACTTTCGTAATAATTTTGCTAGGCATTATTATTTAATTAAATTGGATTTAATAAATTCACAACGGAAAATTCATTTAATTCGGAATTAAACGAACCTGGGCCCGAGCGAAGTTCCGCGTTGGATTGTCAGACTTAAATTTGGAATTTAAAATGGGGCCCACCAACTTACATCAATATGTTTGACATTTGACGGAATTTGGTATTAGTTGAAAAAAGGCTTGGATTGCTTTTAATTCACTCAAACTTATTCTAACACTCTACTTATTAATATATATATAAGGGCAAGTCAAACTTTGGAAGTAAGATAAGGCAACTATTCATCTTCTCCCAAAATTCTCTCTTTGGCCGAACACTATAATCCTTGGAGGAGAATTTTTTTTCCTTTAATATTGTTCAAAGCTAGCACTTAAAGGAGTGAATCAAGGTGATAGAGAAACTCACCCAAGGGTTTAGAACTCTATCCAAGCTTGGAGCTTCATCTTCAACAATGAAAAGTCTTGGAACACATCCAATCAAAGTAAGTTTTTCCGCAACTCCTCTTTGATTTTTCACACACAAATCACTCTTAGAGATCCTTGGCATGTTCTATGAACATTTATATAGGGGAAAACTAGGTGCCCTTTTTTCTTTTTCTTTTTTAAGTAAATGGGGAGAACATAAGTTTTTTTTTAAAGGTGTTGGCACATAACTAAGCTCCAGTAATTCATGTGTATTCTCATTATTGAGTTTTGAATCATGGGGTTCAGTTCATGGATCATGAGATTTTACCTTTCTTCCTTTTCTCATTGGTTCCTTTTGGAAGGGGGAGAAGGAGGGGCATTGATGCCTTTGAATCTTGAATTGCCAATTTTACTCCAAGAATTTTATGCTTTTAGTATTTTGCATCTCGTCTCAACTCTTACAATATTTTTAACTTTCTTGGTCAATTTTTACAAGTGGACCAATATCAATCAACCAACCAAATTCAATGAATTGTTCTCATAATTTATTGTTTCTATTTTTGGAAAGTTGTAGCTTTATACTGATCTATTCTGAATTTCATTAGCAGCTCTAAGTCAATGACTATTTCTCTATTTGTAGTGTCTACAATAGATTGAGATGCATGTTCTTTGGACAATGCCTCATCTGCCTTCACAGTAATCCATCATAGTAGGCTAAGGTGTGCTGTACTACTGTAGTTTTTATAGTAGATTCAATTATATGATCTTTGGAAAATTCATTATTTGCCTTTTGTACAATGAAGGGTATTTAATAATGCGTGGTTAATAATCCCAAATTAGCCTATAGGAAGGGGGGTTATGTTTGTGTTCTTGTGTTTCAGGAATTGTTTTTATAAATAAGCTTAAGAATTAAGAATTTGAAGATTGAGTATATGTGCGTAGATTGTTATAGCCACAGAGCTTCGATTGTTGTGTGTAAGCATAAATATAGAATGGGTAATTTAGTGTGAAAAGTGTCTACACATGTATATTTTTGTGGTATGAATGTATTATAACATCCTGCCTAAGTCGAGATGCTATCGGCAGGAGATAGCCTAATCCTGCCTCCATAAGTCTCCGACTCTGATGAAAATTCAGCAGGACCTTTGTTAAAAGTCATGCAACCTGGATCAAAGTCCAGCACCTCAGACAACCTACGGAGCCGAATACATATCACAAAAATAATTAACTCAAAACACAACACAACTGGGCTCAATGCCTGAAAGTACGTATAATCAAAAAAATTTACAATTAAACTTATAAAACACAAATTCTCTTACAACTACACTTATACAAACGACTCGACTCTCATATGCCCAAGACCTGGTGACTGGCTGACTGTAACTCTACTATCCGGCTCCTCAAGCTCTGAAGATTGTGGCCGATCGATCGGGTCACCAACCTACAAAACTGAAACACATGAAAAGGTTGGATTCCATTTTATATTAATCTGAACTTTTTGTAATCACGCACATATATCAAAGTATAATTTATCTTTTTAATCCATTACCCCATTTTTCAAGCTTATTACTAGCTACTAGTTTCTCTACTATTCATACATAAACTTTAAGTCCTGCTTCTTATTTACATTCAACATCCATATATTTGTTCACTAAGTTAAGTTTTACCATGTTATTGCTGCACTACTCTGATTTCTCAATACTTACTTACTTACTCTTTACTAATTTAGTTCGGACATTTATTATAATTATCTTCATTTTATCTCATTGAAATATCATCAAATTGGAATTATAAAATATTCTATCTTTCAAACATTCATCTCATTATTATCAATCAAAAATACATGTGTATATAAATCATATTATAATTCACTAGTATTCGTTATGTACAACTCAAATGATTCCTAAAATGTATGATTTGCATGCATAACTCATAAACTATATAAACATCACTATACCTATAAGATCTATATCTCACTATAAACCTATCTATACACTCTTATAATGAACATAACCTTTTATATCGACCAATACATCTATAGACACTGCCCAAAGTAATAAATAATCGTATAAGCTCTTATGATGTTGGTAGTCTGAAATCTGTTCAAAACCGTTTCGAAAATGCATTGAAGAAACCATTTTTCTATAAATAAAATCGATTTCAAAATTCATTATCATATAACCATTCTGATCATCCAGCTTAACTCACTGGACAAAATATAAATGAGTGCCCAATGCCCAAATCGCGTGCACAAATCGGACAATGAACGAACCGATCCATGCCGACTGATGGTTGGATCGTACGATTTTTGATGGCTTAGACCCTAACGATTACCCCGGCGGAAATATATGATGACATGAAAAACATAAATGCATACACAGATCGTCGGGGCGGAAACATAACAATGATCGATCATCTCAGGGAAAACATATAAAAAAAAAACATAAAATGATCGCTGAGACAGAACATATAAAAGAAAACATCATATCATAAAATGTAAAAAAGTATTGTAAAAATGCATTAAATCAATATGCAATCCCCCCCCCCCCCCCACAACATAAGTATATGTAAGTCAAAAATAATCTTTTATTCAATGTATTCAAAATACATACCAATCGTCCACTGCTCAGCCGCGGCAAAGACCGAACAGTGTATGGACCATGTCGACAGGGTAATGGGCCAACCATTTTCTGATGGTCTGAATCCCATAACGAGCACCCCAGTGGCCACCCCCCGAACGAAACATAAACGATCACCACGGAAGGTCAAAAACGTAAAATATACAATCACCGTGGCGGAAATAATTTCTTTATCCTTTGTAAACAAAATCATAACTTTCAAAACCTGAAATCAAATACAAAGTTATCAAAACATATTTCAAAATATTTCACGATTCAGACTATCAACATCATAAAGCTTCTTATATCTCGAGATATATTGACTTCACATTACTTATATACATTCCTACATGAACTACGTACTTTATAAACATCAAAACCTATATTTATATCTATTCAATACACATGCACACTTTCCCAATTCTCTTTCTTTCCAATATAGTCACAAGACATTAAATTTATTATCATTACATAATCACCCATTGAACTAAAAATTCTTTTAAATACCCTCCCATGGGCGAAAAATTTAACCCACTGCCAAGCTCAAAAATTCTTTTCATCTACTCTAAATAAGCCACCCTATATCCAAACAGCACCTGAAATTCATTTCTACAATTCATTGAAACACCAATAAAAATAAATACATTGTCACTTTATACATCCCTTCTCTTAAAAAAATTTAAACGATCAATTATCCATCCTAATACGCCAATGACCTTTTTACTTTCACACATTTATATCATCATATATGTTTAGAAATATAAATATTTTAAAATTATCTGAGGTATTTGCATAAAAAGTGGAGAGCTTTGGCATAATCAAATAAAAAAGCCTAATTTGCTTATTCCTGACTAACACATATAAAGTGAAGTGAAAAAAACTCATAAATGAAAAATTACCCCATGTTTAAAAGTGAGGAACAAATGAACCCAATTTAGGCAGATATTTGAAAACATAAAGTGCTTTGGAGCTTTGCTAAAATTTCAATTTCAATTCATTCATGTTTACACATGGCGACAGCATTTTCCATACAGTCACAAAAACAAATAGCAAAAATACTCTCTGCAACCAATATCATAGACTGATTCAGCAACATCAGCTTATTCTTTACAACCTACAACATCTTAAAACCTTGTGCATTTCAAACATCTAAAGCTGAAACACTTACAGAACCTCAAGTGGGGTAAAGCAAAATGTCATTCTTCTACCTTAAGGCTCCCTACATAAATGCCCTTGATGCACACATGAAATATGGAAGAAATGTAAACAATATGATGTTTGAGAGCTCTACAAGTCTATGGACTTCTTAATTCAATATTTCCAATCATAATTCAAATTTAATAGCACAAACCAACTCGGTAAAACCCAATCTCACGAATAAAACCAGAATTATTTTCACCCCACAGTCATACAATAATCGAATTTAAACAATTCTCCATGCACCAACTTTATTACAAGAGATGGAGAAAGAAACAATCCAACAGTTCAATCAAATTCTACAACATACACATAATAATTTAATTAAAAAATAAACAAATAAATAAAACAAACTACGATAATGAATGAAGACAAAAAAATGGGAATCAGAGAACAAACAAAACCCTAGAGCTTGAATTTTGGTACTTACGGCTGTCTCTCCTTCAAAATTCACAGGAAATTGAAGATCTTACAGGAGATCAGTGGAGAGAGAATGAAAAGATGACGAAAATCGGAACGAAATTGGCCAACATCGAAGCTTCTTCGTCAACGCGTTTGCTTTGAATTATAATTATTTGTTGACGGCTGATTTTGGTCTCAGGGGCAATATGAGAATATCACTCCCGAGACTAATCCTCCCTCAATAGTGAATTTGTTTGGTTATGGGGGACCAAAAGCAAACTTAGCAAAAGACAGATAAATACGCCAATCAACAAGGAGATTTAACGTGGTTCGGTGGATCTTGGTCCGACCTACGTCCACGGGCGCAAAAATGATGATATTTTTATTACTCAAACACGCTTCTCAGCTCTCTCTTTTGTTTACAAGTCTCACAATAATGATCTTGATCTCTACTTTTTTCTTCCTTCTCTCTCAACTCTCAACTCTCCACTTTTAACTTTCTCAACTCTCAACTCTCCACTTTTAACTTTCTCAACTTGTTTTTCACAAGTTTGATGGTAATGAATTTGATCATGATCCCAATTCTCAATGCTCTCGATAATCTCAATGATCTCTTTGACTTTCAACTTGTTACCCCCTCTACACTCACTCTACCCTCCTATTTATAATGGTGAAGAAATCATATTCCTATTTGTACAAGAATTTCCTAGTTGAAACAATTTCATTTTCCCATAAGGATTCCTAGTCAAAACTATTCCCTTTTCCCATAAGGATTCCTAATCAAAACTGCATTTACTTTCTTTATCCTACCAGGACTCTGACTCATCAGTTTTCCCCATGAAAGTATGATAACTTATCTTCTGGAGCATATCCCGCCATATTCTCGGTCTTCATGTGGTCGGTCATGATAGTCTTTTGTACTGAGAGTGCTGCTGTCGACCTGATAATGCCCGGTCTTCAAGTGCTCGGTCATTTAGTGTTTGGCTTTTAGTGGTCGGGTCGGCATTAATGATTTCGACCGAGAAGGGAATTACCCTTTTACCCATATCGTACTGTTTAGATATTATAGTGCTTAAAAAACACCATCAACATTATTATTATTATTATTATTATTATTATTATTATTATATTTTTTTTGTTTCCCTCCTCACGTCTCCCCTTCTGCTCTGCTTCTTTCTTCTAGGCCTAACCCCCTTTCTCGGCTTTCATCTTTTCCCCCCTTCTTTTATTCTCTCGATTTTTCCCTTATTTTGCCTCTTTCTTTCTTTCAGGGGTGTGTGTGTGTTTTTAAAAAAAATATCTTAGATTTAATAATAATATGTATATTAAATGTGTGTGTGGGTGATATATATATATATATATATATATAATACTTGTATATAGAATTTTCTAGATTATTTATATTTTTGTGTGTGTTTCCATAATCATGTTTCTAGAACATGTATTTAATTTATAGAAATATCTAGGTTCATTCATTTTTTATTAGTGTCATAATTTCCAATTTCACCCTTTCTAGTTAATTCTTTATTTTTCTAAAATTTATCTCTTGGAAAAAGTTCCCATTTTACTAAAAAAATGAATCTCGCATTCGGACGAGACCCTACACGCAAAAATATAATTCACGCAACACTCTAAATAATCTGGAATGTTACATTCACCCCCCTTTTATAGGATTCGTCCTCGAATCCTGCTCTGAGTATACTAAAACAAATCAACAAGTAAAAATCGGAAAACAAACAACGAGCAAATAATGATATAGTCTAAACAAAACACATAATTACTAAGATAGTCGAATAGCCAGCAGTTGCAGTCCCCGACACTTTAAAGCCTTTGCTCTGATACCATCTTTGTAACATCCCGCCTAAGTCGAGATGCTACCAGGCAGAAGACAGGCTAATCCCACCTCCATAAGCCTCCGACTCTGATGAAAATTCGGCATGACCTTTGCTAAAAGTCATGCAACCTGGATCAAAGTCCAGCACCTCAGACAACCTACAAGCCCCAACACATATCACAAAAATAATTAACTCAAAACACAACACAACTGGGCTCCATGCTTGAAAGTACGTACAATCAAAATTTTTACAATTAAACTTATACAACTCAAATTCTCTTACAACTACACTTATACTAACGACTCGACTCTCATATGCCCAAGACCTGGTGACTGGCTGATTGTAACTCTGCTACCTGGCTCCTCAAGCTCTGGAGACTGTGGTCGATCGATCGGGTCACCAACCTGCAAAACTCAAACACATGCAAATTTTGGATTCCATTTTATATTAATCTGAACTTTTTGTAATCACGCACATTATCAAAGTCTGATTTATCTTTTTAATCCATTGTCCATTTTTCAAGCTTATTACTAGCTACTAGTTTCTCTACTATTCATACATAAACTTTAAGTCCTGCTTCCTATTTACATTCAACATCCATATATTTATTGACTAAGATAAGTCAAGTCTTACCATATTATTGATGCGCTACTACTATGATTTTTCAATAATTACTTACTTACTCTTTACTAATCTAGTTCGGACATTTATTATAATTATCTTCCTTTTATCTCATTGAAATATCATCAAATTGGAATTATAAAATATTCTATCTTTCAAACATTCATCTCATTATTATCAATCATAATTACATGTGTATATAAATCATATCATAATTCACTAGTATCCGTTATGTACAACTCAAATGATTCCTAAAATGTATGATTTGCATGGATAACTCATAAACTACATAAACATCACTATACCTATAAGATATATATCTCACTGTAAACCTATCTATACACCCTTATAACGAACATGACCTTTTATATCTACCAATACATCTATAGACACTGCCCAAAGTAATAAATAATCGTATAAGCTCTTATGATGTTAGTAGTCTGAAATCTGTTCAAAACCGTTTCGAAAATGCATTTAAGAAACCATTTTTCTATAAACAAAATCAGTTTCAAAATTCATTATCGTAAAACCATTATGATCATCCAGCTTAACTCACTGGACAAAATATAAATGAGCATCCAATGCCTAAATCGCATGGACAGATCAGACAATGAACGAATCGATCCCCTGCCGACTGATGGTTGGGTCATACCATTTCTGATGGCTTAGACCCTAACGATCACCCCGACGGAAACATGATGAGTCATGAAAACTGTAACATCCCACCTAGGCCAGGATGCTACCGGCAGGAGAACAGGCTAATCCTGTCTCCATAAGCCTCCGACTCTGACGAAATTTCGGCATCACCTTTGCTAAAAGTCATGCAACCTGGATCAAGTCCAGCAACTCAATACAATCTATAGGGCCCGACATTAAAATATACACACTAAATCAATAAACTCAAGACATAACATGATTGGGCTCCATGCCCGAAAATACGTATAATAAAAAACTTTTACAAACTGAAACTCTATACAATTCAAATTCTCTTACAACTACACTTATACATGACTTGACTCTCATCCGCCCAAGACCTGGTGACTGCTGACTGCATCGCTGCTATCCAACTCCTCAAGCTCCGGAGACTGTGGTCGACCGATCGGGTCACCAACCTGTAAAACTCAAACATATGCAAAAACTGGATTCCATTTTATATTAATCATGCCCTAATATCGATTATATGCATCTCAAATGACTACAAGGATATATGATCTATACACATAATTCATAACCTACTCAAATAAACATCACTATACCTATAAGTAGGGGTGGGCAAAAAAACCGACCGAACCGAACCAAACCGCAAACCGAACCAATCGGACCGAATTTATGGTTTTTTTTTTTCTAATGGTTCGGTTTGTGGTTCGGATTGGCCCACCCCAAACGGTTTACGGTCCGGTTTAGGAGCTAATCCGAACCGCACCTGTTAACCGAACCGAACCGTTATAATTAAAAAAATTATATATTTTTATAAAATAAAGTGTATTTTTCTTTTATTTTTATTTATGTTTTCTTTTTATTAGTATGTTAATATTTTTATTCTTAAATTTTTTGTTAATATTTTTATTTGTTAATATTTTTATTCTTCAATTTATTTGTTAATACTTTTATTCTTAAATTTTTTATTTTATGGTAGCATCATTATTCTTGAAAGTAAGATGTTGGATTTGTCTCTTAATTAGAATGATAGTAGCATCACTATTCAAGGTAATTTTTAAAAAATACAAGAATTAATTGTGCCTCATTTTTCAATCCTTAATGGAGTATATGTGTTCCCTGGAGTCACAGCTTACACCCTAGCATTTCATACTATTTGTTGGATAGATTTTTTTTTTGTCTTCACTAAGTGGATGAAAATTTGTTTTAAATATAATAATCCGTAAACCGAACCGAACCAATCCGTAAAACCGCTGGTTTAAAAAATTTCAATCCGAACCAAACCGTTATTTAATGGTTTGGTTTGAGAGGTAAAAAAATCTGAACCGTAAAATATGGTTTGGTTCGGTTTTTAGCAAAAACCGACCCAAACCGAACCGCGCCCACCCCTACCTATAAGATCTATATCTAACTATAAACCTATCTATATATATATATATATATATTCTTATAATGAACACATCATTTTATGTCGACTAATACATCTATAGACACAGCTAGACGTAATATATAACCCTGTAAGCTCTTATGATGTTGATAGTCTGAAATTTATCGAAACCAATTGAAAAAGCATTTAACAAATCTTTTGTAAATTTCAAAGTCCATTTTCGTAAAATCATACCGATCATCCAGCATAACTCACTGGACGAAATATAAACGATCGCCCAATGCCCGTATCGCGCGCACAGATCGGACAATGAACATACCGATCCCCTGCCGACAGAGGGTTAGGTCGTACCATTTCTGATGGCTTAGACCCTACAATCACCCCCGGCGGAAACATATGATGAGCCATGAAAAACATATATGCATACACCGATCGTCGGGGCGGAAACATAACAATAACCGATCATCTCAGCGGAACCACACAAGAAACATAAAACAACCGCTGGACGGAAAATTAAAAAAAATAAAATAAAATAAAATAAAATAATATCAAAAGTATTAAATCGATATGCAATTCTTTTGAAATTATTTCCCCCCAAAGCATAACTATGTGTCAGTCAAAAATAAATTTTTGATGCATCATTTTTAAAAAACAAACCGATCGTCCACTGCTCGGTCGCGCGCAAAGACCTAACAGTGTACGGACCATGTCGACAGGGTAGTGGGCCAGCCATTTTCTGATGGTCTGGACCCGTAACGATCGCCCCGGTGGCCAACCCGGAACGTAACATAACCGATCACCACGGAGGGTCAAAAACATAAATCATCAAAACACCGTGGCGGAAACAATTTTTTATCCTTGTATTCAAAATCAAAATCTTGAAATCCAGAAATCAAATACTAGTTTTGGAATATGGTTTCGAAATATTTCTCGATTCAGACTATCAACATCATATGACTTTTTATATCTCGAGATATATTAACTTCATATTACTTATATACATTCCTACATGAACTACATACTTCATTCCTGTCACATTCTGAAATATTTCATTATATATCACATATATTTCATACTTACGTACATATAAATATAGCATGCTTTCTAAACACCTTTTATCTATGCAAAACATTCATACTTTCTCATATTCATCACTGCATAATGCCATTTATACTTTCTATGTTACGCAGATGCATAACTTATTTCATCAGACAACCATATTATATATATATATATATATATACACGTACACACACAAATCTATATATTCTTTATAAGCAATCATCATACATACTCAGGTTAACACGTATTAACACTGCTACAACTTACATCTATATACTAATTACTAATTTCGACTTGTGCTTACTTACTTCCTTAATTTAGTATTATGTCCGCCAGCTCATTCAAACAAGTAAATAATAATAACCCCCACCACCGTACCTTAGTTCTTCTTACAGAGAACATGCTTTGAATGCAAAATAGGTCAATATAATATTCGGGCAGAAGTATAAAACGCAGTTAAACTTTATTACATAAAGCGACGAAGATATAATACTACACGTATTATGATTCCGATATCAAGGTCTACCTATGATAAAAATACACAAAAATAAAATAAAATTAAAGTAAGCAGCTAGTTTTCCAGAATTCGGCATGTGGAGTTTAACAGAGTTATCTTATATCTCTTCTTAATTCATCCGAACTATCCTGTGAATTTTACTTTACAAAAATCATTATCACAAGAGGAAGGAATCTGATCCTGTCAAAACTTGCAGGCATAGCAAGATACCAATTAACAGCCTTCGTTTTAAATAATTTACCTGCAAATTTTATTTCATTCTTCATATCATGAGAGTGATCAAAATTTAACAATCGAGACACTAAGTTCCTTATTTTAGGAGACACTAATGGTTCCAATGCGTGGCGTCTACATATTTACAATGCACAGAAAAACGTAGCATTTTTAATATAACATTTCACAGGTAAGAACCATCGAGAACATGCCTTGGCTGCCCAAAATTTTTCTGTGGAAGCTTATTAACAAAACTTTATCTATGATCAGATTTCCTAACAAATTAATAACCCATAACCTGTCACGACCCCCTCCCTAGAGCGGGCCCAACCCTAGAAAGAGGTTCGAAGACTTCTTTAGCTCGAGCATTCTATATGACAACAACCACTCAAATGCACACAAATATTACATCACTTATTATAAATCCAAACAGTATACATGACTGTTGTGGTTTACAACACAATATTACAGAAATAAATACAATAGATGACACAAATGTCTGGTCCAACCCAAATATACAACTGTGGCACGTGGATCCAATTCTGGTACTGCTACTACTGAACAGACGGACTACCTGAAATGTTATGGGAAAGGGGGGTGAGCTTATAAAGCTCAGTAAGTAAACACTCATTCTCTCAACAAGACCTCACACAACAAAATAAGATTATATAATAAATATATATATATAATATATGAAAATAACATATATTATTATATCATCGCACACAATCCTCCCACAACAATTACCAACATCCATCAAACATGGCTGCTACTCCGGGTCTAGTATAACAGAGGTCTGCAATATACTCAATGAGGAAGCCCCCGTACTCCCCCATATCAAAACCAATGGAAGAGTCCTCAATGACAACTTCCAAGGTTTCCAACCATATCAACTCGTAAAATGTGAGTAAAATATACTCAAATAGGAAGCCCCCGTACTTCCCCATATCAAAACCAGTAGGAGTGTACCTCAATGACAACTCCCAAGGTTTTCTATCATCTCATATCATCTGATGTATCATCACATCTCATCTCAAATCCGACCACTATTATACCAAACCCGGCAGCATATCACAACAACACACATCATCCAATACAATCACCTCTCGCATCCAAACAAATCAAACTCATCTCAACAATCATGATTTCATATTATCATGCTTTCAATATCTCAATATAATATCTCACAAATATGAAAATATATATATAACAATATATATATATATATGATAATGCCAATATATATTTATATATATATATATACCAACTCACACAACAACCATCAATCATCAAACAAATGTTAAGAGAATCACCACAGAGTGTACTTACCTCGATTCACGCAAAAGTCAATAACGATTATTAGCCCGAAATTCCAAACAACAAAGCTGAGAAGAAAACAGCAACGAACGGCTCTGGAACTAATTAGGATGCTCAGCGAGGCAAGCGGGCCCCACAACAAAGATCGGGCCCCACCACCAAAAAGCGGACCCCACAACCAAATATTTTCTACGGCGAATATATATATCAAAACGCTCGAAATTTCGAGAGCAATAATCTGATGCGATCGGATCGTCGATCCAACGGTCAGATCTCACTCCCAACACAATTCCCGAAATACCGAAGCTATAACACGGAAACACAACGATGTCGGATCGGGAAGTGACCACTGGCGTTGGAAAGGTCTCGGCCTGAAACGTGCTCACTCGCCGGAGGTGGTCGTCAGAAGTGGCCGGAGACGGCCGGACGGAAACAAGAGGAGAAGCGGCGACGTGGCGTCCTGGTCTGGAGGCGCGTGTGGGCGCGTCCGGCGGCCTCTGGGCTCGATCTTGGCGGCGACGGAAAAGCTGGCGGCGGCAGCTACACGGCGGTCCGGCGCGTGGTGGCGGCTGATCGACGGTGAAGCGGCTACAACGGTTTGAAGTTTGGCAGGAGGAGAGAAAATGAGAGAAAATAAGGAGAGAGAAAGAGAAAGAAGAAAGTTTTTTTTTTTAAAATAATGATGTCCTGCACGCCAATATAAGCAGGTAAGGTAATTAAATTAATTATTTTATTTTTTGTGCTAGCCAGCTCACGATTCTCACAATCTACCCACCTTACAAAAATTTCGTCCCCGAAATTTCTAAATCCTCAAATAGATCTGGATATTTCTCCTTCATATCCTTTTCCAATTCCCAAGTTGCCTCTCGAATATGATGATTAGTCCACAAGACCTTTACAAGAGGAATCTGTCTGGATCTCAACTCTTGGACCTTTCGTTCTACAATCTTCACAGGTTTCTCTTCATAAGTCATATTCTCACTCAACTCGACCGGCTGGTTTTCCAGGATGTGAGTAGGATCTGGTACGTACTTTTTCAGCATCGACACATGAAATACATTATGAATCCTTTCTAACTCCGGTGGTAATGCCAGACGATAAGCCACCTTGCCCAATCTCTCCAATATCTCGTAAGGACCAATATAGCGGGGTGCTAACTTTCCCTTTCGACCAAATCTCAAAATTCCTTTCCAAGGAGAGACCTTCAAAAAGACTCTATCCCCCACTTGGAACTCGAGGTCTTTCCTCCTACGATCGGCATAACTCTTCTGTCGACTCTGCACCTCTAACAGTCTAGATCGAATCAGCCTGATTCTTTCGGATGTCATATTAATCAATTCTGAGCCATGAACCTGTCTATCTCCAACTTCCCCCCAACAAACAGGGGTTCTACACCTCCTCCCATACAATGCCTCAAATGGAGCCATACCGATACTTGCTTGAAAGCTGTTGTTGTAGGCAAACTCTATCAAATGAAGGTGACCATCCCATCCTCCAGCAAAAGTCAAAACACATGATCTCAGTAGGTCCTCCAATGTCTGAATAGTTCGCTCTGACTGTCCGTCAGTCTGAGGGTGGAATGCTGTGCTCAAAGTAATCTTCGATCCCATCGACTTCTGGAAGCTCTGCCAAAAACGAGAAGTAAATCTGGCATCTCTATCTGATACAATTGTTGTCGGTACTCCATGTATCCGCACAATCTGCTCCACATACAGTTCTGCTAGCCTCTCTGGTCCCCATGTAACTCGAATCGGTAGAAAATGAGCAGACTTAGATAATCGGTCCACTATCACCCAAATTGCATCGAAACCCTTCCGTGTCCTCGGAAATCCAACTACAAAATCCATTGCAATATTCTCCCATGGCCACTCAGGTATAGGTAGAGGCTGGAGTAACCCGGCTGGATGTTGGTGTTCTGCTTTGACTTGCTGACAAACCAAGCACCGAGATACAAACTCTGCAATATCTCTCTTCATTCCTGGCCACCAATAATTCTTCTTCAGGTTTTGATACATCTTGGTGCTCCCAGGATGCATATTATAAGGAGCATCGTGAGCCTCATCCAAGATTTCCCGTTTGAGCGATTCCAAATGTGGTACCACAACTCTATCACCCAAAAGTAATACATCATCTGAACTCAATCTGAAGTTAGAAGTTTCCCCCTTAGGAATCTCCGCTCTCCATTTCCTACATTGATCATCCTCGCTCTGGGCTGTTTTAAGTCTATCCAACAATGTAGGTCGGACCTTTATATGAGCAAGAAGGCCTGCTCCGACAGATATCCCAAAGGTCAATCGTAACTCCGCTAGCTCCTCGAACATCTTCTGTCTGGCTCTTAGAAACTGTAATTCACCCACATTTTTCCTACTAAGGGCATCAGCAACAACATTGGCCTTCCCTGGATGATAATTAATAGTGCAATCGTAGTCACTAAGGAATTCCATCCAACGTCTCTGTCTCAAATTCAACTCCTTTTGAGTGGGAAGATACTTCAAACTCTTATGATCAGTAAAAATCTCACACTTGGCACCATATAAGTAATGTCTCCAAATCTTTAAAGCATGAACAATTGCTGCCATTTCCAAATCATGAGTAGGATAATTCTTCTCATGGGTCTTCAATTGTCTCGAGGCATAAGCGATCACCCTTCCATGTTGCATCAGAACACAACCTAACCCCTGATGTGATGCATCAGTATAAACCACATATCCATCAAGTCCGGAAGGTAAAGTAAGTACTGGTGCAGTAGTTAATTTCTCTTTCAGAGTTTGGAAGCTCCTCTCACAATCATTAGTCCACACGAACGGTATCTTCTTCCTTGTCAGCTGTGTCATTGGAGCAGCAATAATAGAGAAATCTTGTATAAATCGACGGTAGTAGCCTGCTAATCCCAGGAAACTTCGAATCTCTGTCACTGTTCTCGGTCTCTCCCATCTCAGAACTGCTTCAACCTTTTGTGGATCAACATAAATACCTTCTCCTGAGATGATATGTCCCAGAAATACCACTTTATCCAGCCAAAATTCACACTTAGAGAACTTGGCATAAAGTTGTTCTCTCCTCAAAATCTCAAGTATCAACCGAAGATGTTGCTCATGATCGATCTGAGAAGGCGAATACACGAGGATGTCATCTATAAACACCACAACAAACTTATCTAGATACGGCTGGAACACTCTATTCATCAAATCCATGAATGCTGCAGGGGCATTAGTAAGTCCAAACGGCATGACTAAAAATTCATAGTGTCCGTATCTCGTTCGAAATGCCGTCTTGGGAATATCTGTATCCCGAATCCTCATCTGATGATATCCCGATCGAAGATCAATTTTTGAAAACACCGAAGCCCCCTGAAGTTGGTCAAATAAATCATCAATTCTGGGTAACGGATACCGATTCTTGATAGTCACCTTATTAAGCTGACGATAATCTATACACAATCTTAAGGTGCCATCCTTCTTCTTCACAAACAACACTGGTGCTCCCCAGGGTGAAACACTAGGCCGAATAAATCCTCGATCCAACAGCTCTTGCAACTGTTCCTTCAGCTCCTTCATTTCTGCTGGGGCCAAACGATATGGTGATATGGAAATAGGAGTAGTACCTGGAATTAGATCCACAGTGAATTCTAGATCTCTACGAGGTGGCAACCCTGGTAACTCATCAGGAAAGACATCCTGGTACTCACTCACAACTGGAATATCTGCTATTCGAATCGATTCATCTTTTTCCACTGTAATGATACTTGCTATAAAACCTTTACACCCCTGTCTAATCATCCTACAAGCTGACATGGCAGAAATGATGGGCACCACAACCTGATTACAATCACTGACCACCTTAAACTCTCCACTATTTGACTTAAACCGTACTTCCTTTTTGCTGCAATCAATAACTGCTCCATGAGTGGTCAACCAATCCATTCCTAAAATCAAACCAAAGTCCTCCATTTCTAACGGGTAAAGTATAACTGGTAGTTGTCTAGCCTCAATCTCAATACTTAATCCCCTAAATACCACATCTATTCTAATGTCCTTCCCCGAAGGAAGACTCACAATCAAAGGATACTTATTAGCCTCAGGTACACTATTCAGACAAGGAATACAACTAGCAGCAATGAATGAATGCGTAGAACCCGTATCAAATAAAGCTCGAACGAATATACCTGATATCCGCACCGTACCTGATACAGTACCACCATCTTGTGCCTCGTGCTCTGTCATAGCGAAGACTCGTCCCCTATCAACACCAGGTGCAGTATGAGCCTGAGATGTCTGTCCTCTACCACCATCCAATCCACTCAACGTTCCCCTGTCTCTGTTCTGTGTGAAACCCGAACCTCGTCCACGACTACCATAAGAACTTGTCCCTCTACCACGTCCTACAGTCGGCTCAGCTCCCCGAGATCCACCTCTGATAGGACATTCTCTAGCGAAATGTCCAGGCTGCTGGCATTCATAACACATCTTTCCTCTGGTACAATGCACACTAATATGACCTTCCTGACCACAGTTATAACATCGACGGGGCCAGTAGGGCGAGATGCCACACTCACTGCACTCTGATCAACCGATGGTGCTGGACCTCTACTCTGAACCTGCTCCGTCTGACCCCTACGAAACTGTCCTCTGAAAGGTGCACTCTGCGTGCCTCTCGGTGGTAACCCGCTGTGAGTCGGCTGTGGAGGATACTGTCTACTGTTATATCTACCCCGTCCTCCTTCAGAAACCTCATTTCGCTCCCTCTTCCTACTCTCTTGAAAGGCAGCTCTATTTTCTTTCTCAGTTTTGATGTCACTTTCTGCAATCATGGCTCTGTCAACCAATTCTGTGTATGGCAGTTTTCCCAAAATCGAAATTCTCGATCTGATCTGTTGTCTCAATCCACTCTTGAATTTCTCACACTTGTCGTCTTCACGTCGTACCAATTCTGGATAGTAACGAGATAAGGAAATCATCCGTCTATCATATTCCATCACTGTCTCCGTCGGTCCCTGAACCATGTGTTCGAACAGACGACGCTGCTCCATACGATAAGCATACGGAAAGTACTTCTCATTGAAGGCTTCCTCGAACATATCCCATGTGATAAACTGAGGTCTTTCAGGTCCATCAGTTCTCCAAAAGTCAGGGGATCTCAATCTGTCTATCAGTACGGTCTCAGTATGCTTCCACCATCTCTCTGCTTCTCCTCTCATCAAAAAGGTGGCAAATCTAACCTTCTCTTGATCAGTCAAATCCAACACCCTGAATATATGTTGAATGTCATCTTTCCATTTTTCTGCAACTAGGGGATCAGCCGTATCCTGAAACTGTGGAGGCCTCAAATTAAGAAATTGATCCAGTTTGCTCGTGTTACCACTGCTGCTCGCAGGTACATTACTAGTTGGCTCTGGTAGCCATCTGTGCAACTACATCGATTAATCTTCCCAATACATTTTCTAAATGTGAGGCTGTCGGGGGAACTGAATGGGCAGCAGAGGTCACATTAGGTACAACTGCAGGAACATCATCAGGTGCAGCTACTGGAATAGCAGTGGGGATAGCTGCCGAAACTACTGGGGGTGCAGGTCTAGAACCTTCACCAATCTCAAAAACAGGTGGAATACCAGATGAAGCTACATCCGATACATGATCTACAGGCAGAATCTGGGGTCTCAATACCTATACTCGACATCCTCACATAAGTCTCTCAATACATACTCGATCATCAGATCTCCGGCTCTCCCTCTCCCACGTTGAGTACCAGTTCCACGGCCACGACCAGACATTTTCCTACAAACAAAAGCTACACCATTAATACCCCATCTAATGCAATATGTCTACAGAACCTATAAACCTAGGCTCTGATACCAAATCTGTCACGACCCCCTCCCTAGAGCGGGCCCAACCCTAGAAAGAGGTTCGAAGACTTCTTTAGCTCGAGCATTCTATATGACAACAACCACTCAAATGCACACAAATATTACATCACTTATTATAAATCCAAACAGTATACATGACTGTTGTGGTTTACAACACAATATTACAGAAATAAATACAATAGATGACACAAATGTCTGGTCCAACCCAAATATACAACTGTGGCACGTGGATCCAATTCTGGTACTGCTACTACTGAACAGACGGACTACCTGAAATGTTATGGGAAAGGGGGGTGAGCTTATAAAGCTCAGTAAGTAAACACTCATTCTCTCAACAAGACCTCACCAACAAAATAAGATTATATAATAAATATATATAATATAATATATGAAAATAACATATATTATATCATCGCACACAATCCTCCCACAACAATTACCAACATCCATCAAACATGGCTGCTACTCCGGGTCTAGTATAACAGAGGTCTGCAATATACTCAATGAGGAAGCCCCCGTACTCCCCCATATCAAAACCAATGGAAGAGTCCTCAATGACAACTTCCAAGGTTTCCAACCATATCAACTCGTAAAATGTGAGTAAAATATACTCAAATAGGAAGCCCCCGTACTTCCCCATATCAAAACCAGTAGGAGTGTACCTCAATGACAACTCCCAAGGTTTTCTATCATCTCATATCATCTGATGTATCATCACATCTCATCTCAAATCCGACCACTATTATACCAAACCCGGCAGCATATCACAACAACACACATCATCCAATACAATCACCTCTCGCATCCAAACAAATCAAACTCATCTCAACAATCATGATTTCATATTATCATGCTTTCAATATCTCAATATAATATCTCACAAATATGAAAAATATAATAACAATATATATATATATATATATATGATAATGCCAATATATATTTATATATATATATATTACCAACTCACACAACAACCATCAATCATCAAACAAATGTTAAGAGAATCACCACAGAGTGTACTTACCTCGATTCACGCAAAAGTCAATAACGATTATTAGCCCGAAATTCCAAACAACAAAGCTGAGAAGAAAACAGCAACGAACGGCTCTGGAACTAATTAGGATGCTCAGCGAGGCAAGCGGGCCCCACAACAAAGATCGGGCCCCACCACCAAAAAGCGGACCCCACAACCAAATATTTTCTACGGCGAATATATATATCAAAACGCTCGAAATTTCGAGAGCAATAATCTGATGCGATCGGATCGTCGATCCAACGGTCAGATCTCACTCCCAACACAATTCCCGAAATACCGAAGCTATAACACGGAAAACAACCCAAACGATGTCGGATCGGGAAGTGACCACTGGCGTTGGAAAGGTCTCGGCCTGAAACGTGCTCACTCGCCGGAGGTGGTCGTCAGAAGTGGCCGGAGACGGCCGGAAATTGCAGGAGAAGCGGCGACGTGGCGTCCTGGTCTGGAGGCGCGTGTGGGCGCGTCCGGGGCCTCTGGGCTCGATCTTGGCGGCGACGGAAAGCTGGCTGGCGGCAGCTACCGGCGGTCCGGCGCGTGGTGGCGGCTGATCGACGGTGAAGCGGCTACAACGGTTTAAGATTTGGCATGAAGGAGAGAAAAAAGAGAGGAAAATAAGGAGAGAGAGAAAGAAGAAAGTTTTTTTTTTTTTTTTTAAAATAAGTGATGTCCTGCACGCCAATATAAGCAGGTAAGGAATTAAATTAATTATTTTATTTTTTGTGCTAGCCAGCTCACGATTCTCACATAACCTAAAAAATTTTCAGTCTTAAGATAACTACAAATCTAAAATTTAATCAAACTCAAATAACCAAAATTAATCTTACTCAAAGAAAATCATAACAATAGTACACTTACTTTTACCCCCAATTAATTTCTTTATATGCTCGTCTCATCTCTTCTATTTTCTGTTTTATGTTTTCGATCTTCTTCTTTTCCTTTTCTCGTTTCTTCATTTTTCTTTTCTTGTTCTGTTTTCCTCTTTTCCTCCCTCTTTCTTTCCCACTCTTTATTTTTCGGTTCTACTTCTTCTCTCACGCGTCCTCTGGTTTCTCTTTTTTTTTTTTTTCCTACTATTTTCGATTTCCCTCTCCTTTTATTCTCCCTCTCGTTCTTCTTTTCTTTCTCTCGAATTTTCTTGCTTTTTCTTTTCTCTCTGTCGTGATAACTGTGTGTGTATCTCAATGGGTGTGTGTTTAATATAAGTATATTCTATGTGTGTGACATGTGCGTTATAATCATTTGGCAAGTGTGGTGTGTGGTGTATATTCACTGCACGTGTGTGTGTTATATATCTATAATATTTGTGTTAAAATTTTTCTAGAACCATTTTTGTGGTGTATAAAAATATCTAAGATTTATATATATCTATATTTGTTAAATTCCAAATCAACCCTTCTAGTTTATTCCACATTATTCTTCATCTTTTCTCTTATAATAATTTCTGTTGCTTCGTATAAATAATCCTCATGTTCAGACGCAGCTACACAAGAAAAATAAAATTCACACATCACGCTAAAATAATCCGGGTCGTTACCAAAAACATAAATGCATACACAGATCCTCGGGGCAGAAATATAACAACTATCGATCATCTTAACCAAAAATATAAAAAAAAAACAATAAAATGATCATTGAGACGAACAAATAAAAGAAAACGTCATATCATAAAATGTCAAAAAAAGTATATAAAATGCATTAAATCAATATGGAATTCTTTTGAAATCATTTTCCCCCCCAAAACATAAGTATGTGTTAAGTCAAAAATAAATCTTTAATGCAATGTTTTCCAAAATACATACCGATCGTCCACTGCTCAGTAACGCTCAAAGATCGAACATTGTACGAACCATGTCGACAGGGTAATAGGCCAGCCATTATCCGATGGTCTGAACCCCATAACGAATGCCCCAGTGGCCAACCCGGAACGAAACATAAACGATCACCCCTGAGGTTCAAAAACGTAAAATATCAATCACCGTGGCGGAAATAATTTTTTTTATCTTTTGTAAACAAAAAAACATAACTTTGAAAACCAGAAATCAATACCAAGTTATCAAAACATATTTCAAAATATTTCACGATTCAGACTATTAACATCATAGAGCTTCTGATATCTCGAGATATATTGGCTTCACATTACTTATGTACATTCCAATTTAACTACGTACTTTATAAACATCAAAACCTATATTCATATCTATTCAATAAACATGCTCACTATCCCAATTCTCTTCTTTTCATTATAGTCACAAGACATTAAATCCATTATCATTACATAATCACCCATTGAACTAAAAATTGTTTTAAATACCCTCCCATGGGCCGAAAATTTAACCCACTGCCAAGCTCAAAAATTCTTTTCATCTACTCTAAATAAACCGCCCTATATCTAAATAGCACCTGAAATTCATTTCTACACTTCATTGAAACACCAAATAAAATAAAAATACATCAGTTGCTTAATAAATCCCCTCTCTTAAAAATTTTTAAACAGTCAATTATCAAACCTCATACGCCAATGACCTTTACTTTCACACGTTTATATCATCATATATGTTTAGAAATATAAATATTTTAAATTGTAAGAGGCATTTTCATAAACAGTTGGAGAGCTTTGGAATAATCAAATAGAAATGCCTAATTTGCTTATTCCTGACTTACACATACAAAGTGAAGTAAAAAAAAAAAAAACTCATAAATGAAAATTATCCCATGTTTAAAAGAGAGGAACAAACAAACCCAATTTAAGCAGATATTTGAAAACATAAAGTGCTTTGGAGCTTTGCTAAGATTTAACTTTCAATTCATTCCTATTCACACATGGTGACAACATTTTCCATACAGTCACAAAAACAAATAGCAAAATACTCTGCAACAATATCAGAGACAGATCAGTAACATCTCATTCTTCACATCCTACAACATCTTAAAACCTTGTGCATTTCAAACGTCTAAATCTGGAACACTCACAGAACCTCAAAAAGGGCATAGCAAAATGACATTTTTCTACCTAAGGCTCCCTTAATAAATGCCCTTCATGCACACATGAAATATGGAAGAAATGTAATACAAACGATGTTCAGGCTCTACAAGCTACAGACTTCTTTAATAGATTTTCTTACAGGATAGGAATATACCGGTCGGGCGGGGATAGCCATAATTGGAACTTGAACTTAATGAATTGAGGTAATTGATTAACATTGGACTATGATTAATTGGGTTATTTTGGGGTATTTGTATCTGACCATTGGAAGATGCTTTTACATATTATCGTGTTCAGGTTAGCAAACTAATTTATTACACATATATAAAAGAATCAATTCATCATTAGAATAATATTGTATAGAATCACAACCCTAGATTTTATGTCTTGTGTTTATTTTTCCTTTGTATTTTCTTTTGTGTCTTTATTTAATTGTTCAGCAAATTCACATTCAACCAACCAAAAGTGATCAATTCCTTCTCCCTTTAATTAGATACCTGAAATAAAAAGTATCAATAATTAATAACAACAATAGAAATTAAGTCTCGTTGGATCGATATTCTTATAATACTTGAACGATACTTGCACTTGCGTTATACGCGTATGATTACGCCGGTCATCCGCCACGGTATTTGATGATTTATGTTTTTGACCTCCCGTGGTTATCGTATATGTTTCATTCCGGATTGGCCATCGGGGTGCTCGTTATGGGGTCCAGACTATCAAAAAATGGATGGCCCATTACCCTGTCAACATGGTCAGTACACTGTCCGATCTTTACGCGCGACTGAACAGTGG
The DNA here is from genome assembly GCA_019454045.1 of Zanthoxylum bungeanum. NCBI lineage: Eukaryota > Viridiplantae > Streptophyta > Magnoliopsida > Sapindales > Rutaceae > Zanthoxylum > Zanthoxylum bungeanum. Next base: position 77,010 of record SKCR01047751.1, read on the forward strand.
AAGATCGGTATGTATTTTGAAAACTTTGCATCAAATATTTATTTTTGATTTACACTTATTTATGTTTTGGTGGGGAACGATTTCATAAGAAATGCATTTTGATTTAATGCATTTCGACATTACTTTTTGATATTATACGATATGATGTTTTATATATTTTCATCTCAGCGATGGTTTTATGTTTTCTTGATATATTTCTGCTAAGATGATCGATCATTATTATGTTTCCACCCCGATGATCGGTTTATGCATTTTTTTTTATGACTAATCATATGTTTCCGCCGGGGTGATCGTTAGGGTCTATGCCATCAGAAATGGTATGACCCAACCCTCTATCGGCAGGAAATCAGTTCGTTCATTGTCTGATCTATGTGCGCGATTCGAATATTGGGCGCTCGTTTATATTTTGTCCAGTGAGTTATGCTGGATGATCGATATGGTTTTACGATAATGAATTTTGAAACTAATTTTGTTTACAGTAAAAGGGTTTCTTAAATGTATTTTCAAAATGGTTTTTGACTGATTTCAGACTATTGACATCATAAGAACATGTAAAGTTATTGTCACTTTCGGTTGTAACAATGGATGTATTGGTTGATATAAAAAATTTTGTTGTTATAAGAATACAAATATAAGTTAATAGTCAGACAAAGATCTTATGGTAATAGTGATGTTTATGTGCGTTATGTGGTCAGCTATACAAAGTGGTATGTGTGATTGGTTATATATGTGTGTAAACTTTGCTATTGGTGTCATTTACGTATAAGATATGGAATGAAATGATGTATGTTTACATAAAGAAAGAATATTTTAATAATATCGATTTGATGATATTTTAAGAAAGTAAAAGTAAGAAAGTTATAATAATTGTCTGAACTGGATTAGTAAAGAGTGTATAGGAAAGTAGAAAGTTATCAGAGTAGTGTAGCAAAAATGTGATGGGATTTGACACAGTAGATAAGGATGTAGGAACTTGACGTTTACATTATAAATTTTAAAAAGATAAACAACAATAGAATTTAGAGAATGTTTGTGATCATATTAAAAGGAATTTTTAATAAAATTACATGTTTGTAAAAATGGATAGGAATTAAGTAATAACTCAGACTCTGTAAATATTTGCATGGATATATATACACCTTAGATTAATACAGACATCGTAGTTTAATGAGTCGGATAGCAGAATTGCAGTCAGCTAGTTACCAGGTCTTGGGCGTATAAGAGACAAGTTGTTTATAAGTTTAGTTGTAAAAAATTTAAGTTTGTAAAAGTTTTTGTTCATACGCATGTCTAACACCAAGCTTTAATCTTTATTCCCTACTTGTAGCTGGACCTCTCCCGGCTTTAATCTTCCAGTTTCCCTCATATCCTGCTACGAATTGCAAATATGAGAGGGACAAGCAGTGTCTAACACCCAAGTCGAACTAGAATCAAAAGCAAGTGTAATGTCAATAATAGGAAAACAAATACCTGAGGGTGCTTTCTTCACATAAGCTACATTCTTTAGACAATTGTGTTTCCTGTGTCCAAGTATGCCTTATTGGAAACATTTTCCTTTTGCAACATTTGTCTTCACATTTGACTTAGAAACCCCTGCAGAAGCAACCTTAGGACCTTTACCTAGAAATTTCTTTTTCTTTTTCCGTTTCTTCCCAGCCGGCTTTTGCGAAGCCTGAGATGGTCCATAAGAAGAAGCACCAGTGACCATGAAAACAAAACTATTCTTATTCATTTCATCTTGAGTCGTTAGCAACATATTGTGCAACTCAGAATAGGTGGGATGTATCTTATGCATGTTAAAGTTAACAGTAAAGTCCTTGAAAGACTTAGGAAGAGATGCGAGAATCACACTATTCCCGAGGTGGTTGTCAATAGGAATATCCATCCTTTCGAGCTTTTCGATATAATCTATTAGTTTCAA